>PVJH01004821.1:0-120182 GCA_004026705.1 Nesogale talazaci | reverse complement strand
AACACTGGTAGCACAGGGACTTAAGTTTGAGTCTACTAGCCACGAGGTTAGTGATTCAAAGCCATCAGACACTCTACAAGGTGGAACTATCTGCTCCTTAATTTAGAGTCTCAAAAGTCTAAAGGAACAGTTCTTGCTAACATTTTTGTTTTGTTTTCTGCTTGTTTGTTTTGTAATTTAAATATTTAAAATGAAGCATATACAGCAATTGTTATTCAAGAGAAGAAAACTTGAGTTTCAAAGCAACGATTTCCTCTTGATAAAAGAATATTCACCTTTTCAAATATTGGTGGTAAATAATTGCCAAATGCAAAAGAGATCAAAGATTTTTAAAATAGAGTCTCATCAACTCTCCTTGTCATCAAACTGTCAAGCAGGATGTGAAGTCACCAAGAAAGACCTGTTTTGCACACAGCCCTTGGATAGAGCAATATCAGAACAGATGATCAATTTCCAAATCTGGCATTGGCTCCTAATGGGGTCTCTCCCCATTGCCACTGGTGCAGGGATGGTGATCTTAGGCCAGGAAGAGAGAACTTGTTCCTTTACACCAAGAACAGGTACAGAAGTAGAGTTAGCCCCTGAGCAGCATCTGTGACAATGGAGGACTTTTCTTTCTGTTATTCTTTACTACATACCACAGGATAAACCATAAATGAAAAAGAAACATTTGAGAAAGTCTAACAATTGTAGCTTGAAGTGCCTGATCATCTGTTTGAATTTTAACTTTGATGGGAGGAAAACGTTGTGTTCTATAAACTGAGTGCCTGAGGGAAGGTGAGAGAGTGGAACATATCCTGGCCCACCAAGCCCAGAGGACAGCACTGGAAGCACTTAGCAGGAATTGTGGCCCATCTGACCCCACCACACTGGGGTGAAACGCTAAGGGCAAGAAACAGAAAAGCAAGGGGAGCAAAGCCATGAAGTCCCTGGGGAATACCAAGAATAGACTTTGGGGCCAGAGTATGGCGGCCCCTCAGACTCAATCAGAAAACACTCCTTAAAGCCAGCAAACAGACCTGGAACTACTTATAGGCGTTTCTCTTTTTTGTCATTGTTTTGTTGTTGCTTGGTTTTTTGATTTTCTTTTGTTGTTTTGTTTTGCTCTGCCTTGTTTTTGTGCTTATTATTGTCTCTGCATGTCTATTTAGACAATACAGGTGGGCTAAACAATCCAGAGGAGATAATAATGGGACTGACAGTTTTGGTTGACACAGCAGAGGAGAAAGTAAGGAAAAAGATGTGTCAACAAACATAGGGACAAGGGAAAGACAAGTGATCTAAAACTTAGGGTGAGGAGGGCGTAGGATGCCCGGGAGGACTTGATGAAGGCAATGTGACCTAGAGGAATGACTGAAACCCAAAATGAAGGCCAAACCTGATAGTGGGACAAGAGGAAAGTAAAAGAAAATAGAGGAAAGAACTAGGAGGCAAAGGACATGCATAGAAACCTAAATACAGGTAGGTACGTATGTAAATATATTTATACATAATGACAGGGAGATAGATCTAAGTACATATGTTTATATGCTAAGTATCAAGGTAGCAGTGGACATTGGGCCTCTACTCAAATAGTCCCTCAATATAAGAAAAAGTTGTTCTAATAACCTGGCATTCCGTGATGCTCAACTTCCAGCCACAATCAAAGACAAAGAAGGTGCATAAGCAAATGTGGTAAAGAAAGCTGATAGTGTCTGGCTATCAAATGACATAGTGTCTGGGGTCTTAAAGGCTTGAAGATAAACAAGCAGCCATCTAATTCAGAAGCAACAAGGTCCACATAAAAGAAGCACACCAGCCTGTGTGATTTTAAGGTGTCGATGGGTTCGAGTATGAGGAATCAAAGACCCAGAACAAAAATCATAACAATGTGAATAATGGGGAGTACAGAGTGAAGACCCAAAGCCCATCTGTAGACAATTGGACATCTCCTCGCAGAAGGGTCCCATGGAAGAGATGAACCAGTCAGGGTGCAGTATAGCACCAATGAAACATATAACTTTCCTCTAGTTCTTTAGTGCTCCCCCCACCCCACACTCACTTTCATGATCCTAATTCTATATTACAAATCTGTCTAGACCAGAGCCTGTGTATGGGTACAGATATGAGCTGGAGGGCTGAACCCCAGTGGCATTGGGATTGAGTGCGGGACAGCGGCCCACTGGTTTGGCAGTTCAAATCTAGCAGCAGATCTCCAGGAGCAAGGCTGGGCCTCCCACTCCCACCAGAGGGCATTGATGCCTAAATAAAAAAAAAAAAAGATATGAGCTGGAAACACAGGGAATCCAGGACAGATAAACCCTCCAGGACACACATTGAGAGTATTGATACCAAGAGGAGAAGGGGAATGTGAGGGGGGAGAGGGGAATCGATCACAATGATCTATCTATAACCCCTTTCCTTGGTGACAGACAACATAAAAGTGGGTGAAGGGAGACATCAGTCAGTGTAAGACATGAAAAAATAATAAAAATTTATAAATTATGAAAGTTTCCTGAGGAGGGGGAAAGTTAGAAACTGATACCAACAGTTTAAGTAGAAAGAAATTGCTTTGAAAATGATGATGGCAGGAAATATACAAATATGTTTGACATAATGGGTGTATGCATGGACTGTGATAAGAGTTGTATGAGCTTCCAATAAAACTAAAAACAAAACAAAACAAAACTCGATGCTCTGGTGCTCAAAAAATAGTTTGAGAGTTTGGATTGACATTTAGCTTTGCTTCATATTTGCATATGTAAAATTGCCAGAGGCATGTGAGCACTTTAAAGGCAAAGCATGTCTTGGTCATTACCATACCTTCACTCTACAAGAAGCACGGCGCATAGCAAATCACAAAGCAAAACTCACTGCCATCCAGTGGATCACAACTCACAGCAGTCCTACAGAACCAGAGTGGCACTGCCCCTGCTTTTTCTGCAGCTTTAACTCTGTGGGAGTAGAAAGCCTCATCTTTCTTCTGTGAAGTGGCTCATGGCTTCCAACTGCGGACCTTGTGGCCAGAACTCCAGCATGTAACCCACTAACTCATTCAGTCTTTGGTCAGTTATGCCATTTTTCTGGATATAAAGTCAGCCATCTCATAATTAGGAACATATCATTAAAAAAAAGTCACTAAAGTTGGGGTGATATTTCTGCCTGAAGAGGCAGGGGCAGCAAAGGCACAAGAAACTGCAGCTTTGAGACCCTAAGGCAGAGCAGAACTGTGCTGAGACATAGGCAGTCACGAGGCAGAGTGGCAAGCTTCTGGACCAGTGTAAGAAGTTGAGTGCTTTGAGGCAGAGTTCTGGCTTACAGAATAAAGTTTCCTGAGAGCAGCACTTCTCAACCAGCGGGTCAAAACCCCTTTGAGGGGGTCAAACAATCCTTTCACAGGGATCACCCAATTCATAACAGTAGCAAAATTACAGTTATGAAGTTACAACAAAAATAATTTTATGTTTGGGCAATCACCACAACATGAGGAACTGTATTAAAGGCTCACGGCATTCGGAAGGTTGAGAACCTAGAGCATTTATCAGCACTAAAGGAAGTCTGTAACACTTGTAAAAGCAAGACAGAGGCCAACAACAGTGTAGCTGAGAGAGTGAGGACTGTGCCTGCTGGCATGGAAGAGAAGAAGACTATGAACAAAAGGACTGAATCTTTAATGTTTTCTGATCCTGAGAAGTGGTAACCTGTTGACATTCCTAGTGAACCCCATAATTGTGAGTTTTTCCTGTGAATTTTGCATGGCTGTTAGGATGGATTATCAAACCCAACCGAGAAGTAGAGTGCACTGGGAAGGACGGTCATTGTCTGGGCAGGATAAAGAACGTAGAGGCATGTCTGACCTCTGTCTTGTAACAATCAGTCTTGAGCTCGTGTTGGCTTGATTCTCCTTTCCACTTGTGCATCCTGATGTGATCATTGGGTTTGTGTCAACGTGGCTCGGTCAGGATTCTCAGCAGTTTGGCACTTGGGGTCTGGTAATCCTCCATGATGTGATCTCACAGTGTAAGCAACCCCATGATGGGATCTGCTCTGGGCAGCAAAGCAGCTGTGAGAGGACCAGGGAGGAGTGCAGGTCATAGCTAATGAAATTGGAAGCACATTTTCTCCGACTTGTGGCCTCCTCCAAATTCAGCAGACTCTGCAGGAAGCCTTGTCTCTTCTTTGTGAACTGGATCCTGCATCTGACTCCTAGACCTCCAGTTTTTTAGACTTGAGCCAATAGCCAGCCATATTACCTGTTGTCCCTGCAAGCCATTGAGCCTGCCATCTGATATACTGACCTTGGATGCCTCTGTCTGGACATCCCACAACTGTGCTCTCCCTGCTTTAGCTTCCTGGTTCATCAGGCCCAATAGCTACACAAGTCAGGAAATGCCTCCAATTGAACATCTGACCCTCAGGCATGAATGAACTCATCCATTCTACAATTGCATGAACTACTTTCTTGACAGTAATATATACATATATATATATTCAGTAATATATATACATATAATTTCTCTAGAGAACCCAGCATCATGTAACTGAGATCAGACATGACCCACATTCCATTCCTTCCAATGTACAGAAAATTTGAAAATAAGTTAGTCATTAAAGTTCACCGCATTATATCATCTTATATTAATCCCAGCATTTTATCACTTTATATGACTCACCTCCCTAAGTGTTCTTTCTTTCAGCATTTTCTTTCCATGTCTGAGAAAAGAACTTTCTCCACTGGTTTACCACTCTCAGGAGGAGTGGGAGAAGGAAGCTGGACAACTTACATGTTTGTTTTGTGAAAATGTTCAGCAGCTCCTGTTTGATGGAATCTGTTTTTGAAGATGAACTGCTACCCACATTTTGCAAGCCTCTGTCCAAATTCTGCAAAGTATTGCTCTTATAAAAATGAACTATCTCTAGCCAGATGAACATCGACTTACCCCTTCTGGATCACCTTCTGAACTGCTATATCAAATTTGCAATCTGCTGCACATTGTAGGAGTACTCTGTGATCTCAAAGGTATGGCTCACTTGAGACAGATGTGACAGAAGCTAGCTATCTGGGGGTATACTCTTCTTCTTCTTCTTCTTTTGGTGATAGTCATATATTCTTATTGAGTGGATTGCCCTAAGCAAGGGCTAGAGTGAGACTCATAAAAGCTGTAAGACTTGGAGATCACATGAGTCTTACACCTTTGTACATGTAAGAGTAGAAATGTAGAGTATTTCTATTCAATCCATATTTCTTAATCACCACTGGAAAAAATCATTTCTCACTATTTCATGGCAATTAATATGATTCTCATTGTAGACCAATTAAAATAGGAATAACTGATGGGTATGTAGTAACAGAGGCATGACCTTGCTGATTAGAGAAATGATTGTGAGTCAGCCCAGAGGATCTATTCCTGATAGATTATTGTATATTTATACATTTATTTGTAATGCCCCCCCAAAAAATTTATTTGTAATTGTGTCTATTTAATTTTAAATAAAATTTAAAATTTTCCCTCAAGTATGAGGGGTACTAACCCCAAACTTCAATTTTTTCAAAGCTATGTATTTAAAAATTTTTTTAAAAACAATCTTATAACCTTCAAAGTACCCTCCATTACACTTAATACATTGGTCAAATCTGTGATTGCATTCAAGGAAACATATTTCAAACTCATCTGTTTGGATGGCTGACTGTTTCTCCCTCATTTTTTTCTTTACCTCTTCTATGTCTTTGTCAAATCGCTGTCCTTTCATGGTCCTCTTCAAAGAAACAAAAGGAAGTCACACAGAGAGAGGGTAGGTGAGTAGGATGAGTGGGTCATGAGGGACATGCTGCATTATGCTAAAAACTGGTGCACTGAGATGGCTGTGTGAGCAGGTTCACTGTCATGGTTGCAAAAACAATCCCACATCTGCCACAAATCAGGCCTTTTGTGTCACATGTTGTTATACAATCTTTTCAGAACCTCTCGGAGTTGATTAGCAGTATGACCTGATTGAACAAACTCCGAATGCACTATCCTTCTCACATCAAAATAAAAATGACTGCTACCTCCTTTCGCCTGGCTTGTACTATCATCCCCCTGTAGTGGGGTGTTGGTGTTGGTATTGGGGCAGGTGAGGGAGGGGAAAAAGAGTTGCTGATACAAAGGACTTGATAGAAAGTAAATGTCTAGAAAATAATGGTGGCAACACATGTCAAATGTGCTTGATATGACTGATTTATGGATTGCTACAAGACCTGTAAGAGGCCCTACTAAAGTGATCTTTAATTTTAAAAATGAGCATCATCTTGATCTTTGATTTCACTTGATGAGCTTTTTAGAGTCGAGGTGATGATGGTGAATTTCAGTGACTTGATTGATGCTTGCTTTCAGGGACATAAGACTAGTACCATGTCTCATCACCTTGGGGAAAAATGTCTGGGTCACTTCAAAGCTGTTCTTTTATAGCGTGGCATGTTTCCAGTCAGAGCTCTTTTTGCTGGTCACTCAGAACCTGAGGTGCAGATTTCACAGTGACCCTTCCCATTCCCAAATCTTCCATTAAAATTTCCTAAACCGAGGTCCAAGACAGTCCAGATAACTTCCCTATCTCTTCGATGATCTATTGTTGGTCTCTGAGCACAAGCGCATGAATTTTGTCTACATTTTGCTTTTTTCAGGAAGTTGATGGACATCCAGAATGAGATTTTCCATCAATTGGCTTTTCACCTTTTTTGAAACAAAAAACCACTTGTATATTTGAGTTTTTCCCATAGCACTGTCTTTATATGTTGTGTTCAACATGACAACAGTTTCTGTGGTATTTTTCCAGAGCAGGAAACAAAATTTCTCAGCCACATTCTGTTCTCTTAAGTTGGCCATCACAAAAAATGAGGGTCAAGTGAAACTGATGTTATGAAAAAAATTACTGTGAACAGAGAGATCTTCCCAGGCAATGCCACTGGGTGCACTAACTCAATGTTCATTTAGTGGGGAAAAATGCACACTAAGAAAGCTCTACCTAATGGAGCTTTTTTCCATTTTGTTGTTGTTGTTTTGGTGGTAGGGGTGTTATTCCACATATATGGACTAGAGAAACAAATTCATAGACACGCATATGGATATAAAGGAAAGGCTTATATTACAAGAGAAATGGAATGTTGAGAAAACATCCAAACCTAGTCCAGTCCAAGGTCATAAGTCCAATATTAGCCTATATGTCCGATACCAGTCTATAAAGTCTCCTTCCAGCTTATGAAGCACATGCAATGACACCAGGACAATCACAGGCCAGTGGGTGCAGAGTCTTGTGTATCTCACTTGGATAGAAGCTGGCAGGGGTCTCTCAGTGGCTTCTCTGGCCCCAGAGGTCTGGTTCCACAAGGGAAAGCCCATGTGGCTTCTCCTCCAGCAACTCCAGTCCCCAGGAATCAGGACTAATCAGCGTGCTGTCATTTCATCTTGTCAGTAGTTCGTCGTCTCAAAGACCAAGTCAAGTATCTCTTCTCCAATTGGGAAATACTCCGAGAATTCCCAGAATTCTCAGGAGAAAGCCATGCCTACACAGAGACCTCATTGGCTATCTCCATATTAATAAGATAGACTCCTCTCTCCTACATCCCAATCATGAAATTGACATCAAGTACATGACCTCCACAATAGATATAAATACACAAACACATACATTTACACACATTCCCAAATGCAATTTCTGTACTCAATGATATGTAAAATGTTGTTTGCTGCCACAGATGTAGCGCTTATGGTAACCCATGCACAATGGATCAAAAGACTGCCCAGTTCCACACCATCCCCATGACCAGTTGTGGATCGAACTGTTGAAATTCAGAGTGTTTACATTGCCTGGTTTTCTGGAGTAGATTTTCTAGTCAATCTCAGTCTGTAAGTTTGGCTTAAACCTGTTCAGCATCATAGCAAGACACATATCATATCACTGATATCATAAACTCAATTTAGTGGATGGTATTGGAATTGGAATGGCAATGGGCTTGGGTTGAATTAGGAAAAACAATCAATGGAGCTATCAGGCAGGCATCCTTCATGCTAGCTTGTTTTCAGCAAAAGAGTCAACTGAGAGAGTAATTTTAGTATTACCAACCCAGGTTGCACTTGTGTGGCTTAAGAAACAAGGACATGAAGCAAAAGGGGGCAGGGAAAACTTTACTTTGGTTGACAAAACAAGCAGCAAGCCATAAATAGAGAAACCCTGAAGCTAAAGGGGGTGCAGTCTTCTACTTATACTCCAGGAAGTAATTTGAAGGACTTAGGAATATGTAACAGATTTCCAAGGAACGGTCACAAGTATCTATTGAGAAAAGTCTATGATTCTTGCACAGGAAGTGGATTATAGGATTCCTAATTTCTAAAATGTCTTGACTGGTCTGGTGTGTTGACATCTTTCTGGAGACTTTGTTCTGTGGTCAAGTGTGGGTTATGTCTATCCTTCATGTGACTTTTCAGTGGGCTGGATCAGGTGGACACGACTTTCCTGGGAGGTGAAAAGAAACCAGTTACCAAGAGAGAAAGAGCTAGTTAATTACCAACTATATATGAGGTATATGTTTCAATATCTTGTTACAATCTTTTTTTTTTTGGTTGGGGGGGGGGGTCATCACTGCCTCTCGTGGTCGTGGGCATTACCCAGTGCTGCTCCTGAGAGCTGCCGCTGGATTTGAACCGCCAAGCCCTCGGGTCGCAGTCCCGCACTCAACCATTTATGCCACCGGAGCTCAGTCCTCTGTTACAATCTTATTTATGTTCTAAAGGTAAGTTTATTATGCAAACTTCCAGACTTACAGCTACACAGGGCTAAGCAAGATGGATGTATTGGTCTGGTTAATTAGTGCTAATTGGTTTCATGAGATGTGTTTCCTTTTGGGAGAGGGACTGGGACTGTCTGCAACATTTGGGCTGAACTTATAAGTAATTCAGTTTAATAAACTCGGTCAGAACATGCTGAATTCCACCTAACTTTATGATCATTAGCCTACTCAAAACAACTGAAAGATAGTTTGCCTATACAGATAGTTGGGTATTTTTGTTTGCCCATATTTACTTTATTGAGCTCCATTTGTAGGTTTGGGCTTCTTCAAATAATGAAGGCTGGAGCTCCTAGTTGGGGTGTTGCATCGTGTGTTGGTCATCCTTTCCTGGTAGCTATTTCACAATTGCATTACTAGCAATAAACAAAAGAATGAAACAACATTGGGGCAATTCAGGCTTCAAGACTTCACCCCTGGGGAATAAAAGTCATTCCTCCACCCACAGCAGCCCAGTATCTTTCTCTGCCAAGAAAATAGACCACTATTCCCTGAATAATTAAGATATTGAGCACTGTAAACAGTTTGTACACATGCAGGATCTTTTTATTTTTTTAGGCTCCTGTTGTCTCAATCATCTTCTGTCATTGGAAGCACAAAGTTAAGGATTAAAAACTAGTCAAGTAAATTCTGGTGAAATTGCATTTCACCCACCAATGTGCCAAGACTTCCTGCTCCGATATCACAGTCTGCCAAATAAGATCAGGAAAGTGAAAAGCTCTGTATTTCAAAATGGATTCAATTACCAAGACTAATGTTGTGAACTGTCAGGTAAGATTGAATGAGAAAATAGATCAAATCTCCTTGTACAGTATCTGGGGCTAATTTCCAGGTACTAATGAAAGATAATGTTGGAGAAGAATATTGAAAGTATCATGGACTTCCAGAAGAAGGAACAATTTGTATCGATACAGGTACAGTCAGAATGACCTTTAGAGCTGAGAACGGTAGGACTTTGTCTCATATACTTTGGATACATTAGGTGGAAAGACCCATCTCTGGAAAGGAATAGCATGCTTGGCAAAGTAGAGGGTTAGTAACAAAGAGGAAGAACCTTGATTTGATGGATTGACACAGGGGTTACAATAATGAGCACAAACATAATGCTTTTAATGATGGCGCAGACTTGACCTCATTTTCTTCTGTTGTACATAAGGTTTCTATGGTTCAAAACCAGCTCCCAATTCAAACAACAATAAAATGCAGAGTATCTTCTTTAACTCAAGTGTAAGGAAGCTAAAGATCAATTATAAATAAAGACAACTAGACCGGTCCTCAAATATTGGGAAATTAGCAAGAGGGGAAGAGACAATATGGCATCCTGGTGACGTCCTCCACTCAGTCCCTAAGCAGTCCAAGCCAATATCATCAAGTCCATTCTGACTCCTAGCAATCCTAGGGGTGGCGTGGAACTGCCCCTCTGGACTTCTGAGGCTGTAAAGTCTTCTTTAATTGACTCACTGGGGAGTTCAAAGTGCTGACCTTGTGGTTAACAGTCTAACAGAAACTCTAAAAATCAAGCAAGCCACCCGCAGATGGTAATTCTGGAACTCTGAGCATCAAACGAGATGATAAAGTGTTGGATTTAAGAACACTTGAAAACTGTCAAAAAGAGAGAGAAAGCCGTGACAGAGGAGAGAAGCCTTATAGGCACTCATGCTGCAGTACATATTTTGAAACACCTAAGGTAACATACACAGATGAGGAGAAAGCAGCTCCATGAATTTCGCTTCGTGACAAAGATGATGTAGATGGACCCCAAGCGAAACAAGAAGAGCAAAGCAGAACTGGATCAGAGAGAGAAAATTGCTGTGAAGCTGACAAGAATTCTGGTGCCATAGGAAGGAGAGAACCGATGAAGGGGTACCTCACTCAGAAGTGCTACCTGTTGCTCCTGTAACACTAGGCCAAAGACAGACAACACCTGCTCTCCTTATTGGCAGTAGCTTTTTACATCCAACAAGCAGGGCCCCCAACCAAATTTCCAATTATTCCATTCACCCAGGAAATAGGAGGTGAGCGGCCCACTACTACCAAACTAGAATCCAAAGGACTGAAAATACCGAGTAACCAAATATACCAAAACAGGATAAGACAATACATCAGGACGTAATAAATAAGCATATAACCAGCAAATAAATACAGTAATTCTGAAGCGTGCCAGACAAAATTTTTTAAAACCTCAAATACAATAAAGGAACAGGATAAGTTACCACAGTGACAATCATAAAGAACCAAGACATATCCTCAAAGAAAACTAAGTAATAAAACTACCTGCCAAGGATATAGGAGCACTGGTGGCATAATGATTATGTATTAGGCTGCAATCTGCAAGGTAAGCAATTCAAAGCCACCAGGCACTCAGTGAAAGACAGTCAGGACTTTCTACTCCCACAGGCAGATAGTTATGGCCTCAGACAATCACAGGGCCAGTTCCCCACCCCCCCTCCCCCCTCCCCCTCCCCCCCATCTGTACGCTTGATAGAGGTCAGCACCAACTCATAAGAGGGAGTATAATAAAGATAGGTAAAAATTAAAAATATAAACTTTATTTTTCAACATAAGTTCCATCAGGTTCAAGACACTTTTGTAAGCAATGACCCTAGCTACTTAGTTACTCCCTAAATCATCAAGGGTCATGGGAATTTGACCTAGTCATTGCAGTCTTTGCTACATTACAACCTGAAGAAAAATGGGTGTCCTGTAAAGCATTTTTATGATTGGGTAACAAAAAAATCAGAACGAACCAAATCAAGGCTGTAAAAAGTTAATAATTCCCATAGAAATTTCAAAAATTGCCCTTGTGCCATGAAAGGAATGAGTTGTAGCATTGCCACGGTGCAGAAGAATCTTCTGGTAAAGCTCTTGTGGAGATTTTTGTGCTAATGGCATGCCTGACTTTCTCAAAACAGTCTGATAATAAGCAAAATGTTTCAATAACCCCAAAAGACTATTACTATGATTTTTGCGCTTAAAAGATTTACTTTTGATTTGATTAAACCATTTCCTCCATCTCCCTTTAATTGCTATTCCTTTGATTGTGCTTTGTCTTCATGATTGTACTGCTAAAACATTTCATTGTATTACCCGTATTCCAAGAAAAGCTTCAAGATCTCAATTCTGCTTGCTTAAAATTTGCTTAAATTCTACTTGTTTCAAGTGGAAGCACTGCTTTTATCTGCAGCTGAACTGGGAGCACCAATTTTGGCACCCTTGAAGCAGCACATTTCCTCAACTATAATTTGTGTCAAAATTGTACAAGCTAAACCAATGTAGATGTCTACAGTGTTGATTATTGCTAATGCTGTTAATCACCAATAACACAATTAGGACGTTATCAATATTATTGCTTCCCTCACAAACTGATATAAGTGGTTGGCCACTGAAGGCGTCATTTTCAACTTTATCTTATCCCTTCTTAAAATGAGTTATGCATTTGTAAATGGCTAATTTCTTTGTGGCTGCATCTTCATAAGCTTTTCATTAAACATCAATGATTTCACCATTTGCTCACTCAACTGTCACCATTAATTTGGAATGCAGGGGCTCTATTCAAATTGATTATTAGTGTCTCGAACTATGTGCTGTTGAGACAAGTTGTAAATTTAGCGTGGGTTCTTGATTCTGTTTTGGGGGCAAGCATTTTGAAAACCACATATAGTTTTTAAGTAGTAGATATTTTCTATGAAACTTTGTAAACCTTTGTATTAGACCTTCCAAGAGTTTGAGGAAACTGCAAACAAAATTAAAGGGGGAAAATGCCCTAGAGGATATAACTGACTTAAAAAACTCAAAAGAACCATATGAAGAAAATTATAGAATGCTCTTACAAGAAATCAAGAGAGACCTCAGTAAATGGAAGAAAATCCTATGCTCATGGATTGGAAGACTCACTATTGTAAATATATCAGTTCTACTCAAGTCACTATATAAGTTCAATGATATTCTGATATGAATACCACCATCTTTCTTCAAAGAATTGGAAAAACTTATTACCAAGTTCATATGGAGAGGGAAGAAGTCCAGAATTAGCAGAGAACTCCTCAAGAAGGACAAAGTGGGAGAGCTCGCTCTACCTGACTCAAGCATATATTATACATCCACAGTAGTCAAAACAATGTGGTACTGGACCAATGGAAAAGAGCTGAAGACCTCAGCATATAGGCACCTGATTTTGATAATAGTCCCCAAAATGTCAAATGTGAAGCATATGCCTTCTTCAATAAGTGGTGCTGGAAAAAATGGATATCTACCTGCAGAAAAATAAAGCAAGATCCTTACCCCACTCTATGCACAAGAATAAACTCATGGTGGGCCACAGACCTTGAGGTACAACCCCAAACTATTAGGGCCATCAGTGACGGAATTGGGATGAACCCGAGAACCTTGGCAAAGAGAATACATAGGCTATCAGAAATCAGGAAGGATATAGAGGAGTCACAAATTAACAGGTGGGATATACTGAAGATAAATCACCTGTGTACATCAAAAGAATTCACCAAGAGAGTAATAAGAGAATCCACTGACTGGAAAAGCGTCTTTAGCAATGACAAATCAGACAAAGGCCTTATTACTAAAATCTACAATACTTTGCAAGCTAACAATAAGAGAAAAAGTTAACTGCCCACTGAGGAGGTAGGCCAAAGACCTGAACAGAAGTTTCACAGGGGAAGAAATCTGAATGGCCAATAAACACACATCAGAAAATGTTCCTGATCATTAGCCATAAGAGAATGCAAATTAAAACAACCACCTAACACCTTCAAAGATAGCCCTTTTCAAAAAATCAGGAAGCAACAAATGTTGGAGGGGCTGTGCTGAGATAGGAAATCTCATCCACTGCTGGGGGACCTGTAGGTATGTTCAGGGTCTATAGAAATCAATTTGGCGATTTCTAAAACATATCTAAATTTAGCTATCCTATGACTCAGCAATCCCCCTACTGGGCGTATATCCAGAAAAGGCAAGGAAAAAACCACTACCGGACATCTGTGCTTCAGTGCTCATTGTGGCACAGTTTATAGTTGCAAGGAGTTGGAAGCAACCCAAATTTCCATTAAAAGATGAATGGATTAAAAAGGTATTGTACATACATACAATGAAATACTGCACATCACGGAAAAGTAGTGATAAATGCATGAAGCATATTGTTGCATGGGAAGAACTGGAGGAAATTATGCTAAAAAAGTAAGCCAAGTATAAAAGTACAAGTACAACATGAGTCTGCAGAAGTAAGCTTAAAAAAGTGGGGGGCATAGGGAAAAGGCTACTGTATATAAAAATTAATAGGGTGAGGCCCAGGTAATATGGAAGGGGCCAGAGTAAGTCCAGGGCTACCTGTAGTAGCTAAATATGAAGGAAGGTATGGGGGGAGGTAGTAATATGTAGTGTGGGAACAGGGCATTAATCCACCCAAGAGGAGGGTATTGCTTATATCTCCACAGTGAAAGAGGGATCAGACTTAAACCCAGTGTTCTAGGACATGAACACAGAGTGACGGCATGGAACGGGGCGCCAGTGAAGGAGTCTGAGAGCCTGGCGCCAATCCCAATCATGTGAACTTTAGATAACAGCACTCAAGTTCAGGGGAGAGGGACATGTGTGACTTGAGCACATGGGAACAAATGAAGGGGGAGGAAGAGAAAATGGAACGCATCCTGGCCCACCAAGCCTTGACAACAATCTCCCCATTCAGAACAGCCAACACAGAGAGAGGACCAGGTGGTCAGCTCCACTATGAGACACGACATCCCTTGCTGACCCAAGGTCCTATGGGGAACAACACTGGAGACACAGTCAGGATCACAGACGACTGCCCCTACCGTAAGAGGGGAGCACTAAGGGAGTGCAGCAGAGCAGCAGGGGGAGCAGAGCATGGAGGTCTTGAGGGGGAGCCAAGATAGATTTTGGGGCCAGGGCATGGAACTCCACCTGACTCAAGTGGAGGTTACTCCTAAAATTAAAAAAAGTGAACCTTGAACTACTTACAGGTTTTGCTTTTTTTTGGAGGGGGCATCAGTGCCCTCTGGTGCTTGTGGGAGCTACCCAGCTGTGCTCCCGGAGAGCTGCTGCTGGATTTGAAATGCCAAGTGAATGGGCCACAGTCCAGGTTTTGCTTTTTTATTGTTATTTATATATATATATATAATTTTTTTTGCATTTTCTTGTTTTAATAGTCATTTCATTCTCTTTAGTTGTTTTGTCTTGCTTTTTTGTATCATCTCTATAGGTCTATCTAGAAGATAGGCTGGATGATCAGTATGGAGAAAATGAAAGGACTGATGGTTCCAGGAGGATATGGGAGAGGGGAAGGTGGGGGAAAGAAGTGGTGTCGAGCAACCCAGGGTCAAGGGAACAATAAACGATCCAAAATCATTAGCATGGAGGGAGTGAGAGGCCTGATAGGGATTGATCAAGGGTAGAGTAACCGAGAGAAATTATGAAATCCAAATGAAGGCTGAGCACGATAATGCGGCAAGAGAAAAGCAAAAGGAAATAGAGGAAGGAAATAGGAGGCAAGTGGCATTTATAGAGGTCTCAATACAGGCATGTACATAGGTGAATATATTTATATATGATGAAGGGGAAATAGATTTACGTGCACATATTTATAGGCTCAGAATTAAGGCAATTAATAGAAATTCAGTCTCCACTCAAGTACTTCCTCAATGCAAGAACACTTTGTTCTATTAAATTGGCATTCCATGATGCTCACCCTCCCAACAGGATCACTGAAGATGACAGTGTTCAAAAGTGAACACAAAGGACAAAAATGCAATGGTAGTGAAGAAAGCTGATGGTGCCCGGCTATCAAAAGATATAGTATCTGGGTCTTAATGGCTTGAAGGTAAATGCTCATCTTACTCACAAGCAACAAAGCCCACATGGAAGAAGCATACCAGCCTGTGTGACCACGAGGTGACAAAGGGATCAGAAATCAGGCATCAAAGAACATAAAATCGTGTCATTGTGTGCCCATCTTCTTGTAGGTATCACTGAAGACAAGGGTGTGGTGAAGAAAGATGATGGTGCCTGGCTATCAAAAGATATAGCATCTGGGTTCTTAAAGGCTTGAAGATAAACAAGCAGCCATCTAGTTCAGAAGCAACAAAGCCCACTTGGAAGATGCACACCAGTTTGTGTCAAAGGTATCAGGTAGCAGGCATTAAGGAACTAAAAATTCTATTAGTGTAAATGAGGGGGAGTACAGGTTGGGGACCCAAAGCCAATCTGTAGGTAATGGACTTTTTCTTATAGAGGGATGGCAGGGAGGAGATAAACTGCAGGGATAGTGCAGTGTAGCAATGATGAACAATGCTTCCTCCTTCCCACTATCATGATCCCAATTGTACGTTACAAATCCGGCTAGATCAGAGGATGTACACTGGCACAGATAGGAGCCGGAAACATAGGGAATCCAGGACAGATGATCTCTTCAGGACCAATGTTGAGAGTGGTGATAGAGGGAAGGTGTAGAGGGAAGGTGGGATAGAAAGGGGAAACCAATGATAAGGATCTATATATTACCTTTTCCCTGGGGTATGGACAATGGAGAAATGGGTGAATGGAGACATCAGACAATGTAAGATATGACAAAGTAATAATAATTTAAAGATTATTAAGGGTGTATGGGGGGGACGGGGAGGGAAGGGAAAAAAGAATGAGGAGCCAATGCCAAGGGTTTAGATAGAAAGCAAATGTTATGAGAATGATGAGGGCAGTGGATGTACAAATGTGCTTGGCACACAATGGACTTATGTATGCATTGGGATAAGAGGTGTATCATCCCCCAATAAAAGGATTTTTTTTAAAAAAAAGGAAAATGCCTTAGAACAATTCAGAAAAGCAGTAAAATCAAAACAACATAAAAAAATAACAACTTAAAACCATACAAAAATAGCCATTAGAAATTCAGGGTATTAACACTAAAATCCACTGAGATAAAATAGATAAGTAAATAAGCAAAGATAAACAACACATGAGAAAGACAAAAATATGGAATTAAATCAATTCAAGGACAGACTGGCAAATTAGAGGACAAATGTCTCCACACCACTTGCATGAGGAAAATTTTAAAAAGAAAAAAATCGGAAAAATGAAGAAGACCTGTGAATTATGTGGGACTGCATCATGAAGAACTATTTATATATGGCCAAAATTACAGAAGAAGAGCAAAAAAGTTAACCAGATTTATTAAAGATTTGTTAGGAGATCATTTTTTCTGATAACATAAAAAACAAAAAGTTATTAATCCAAAAAACTTAACAGACCATATATGGTCTAGATTCCTCAAAGATAGTCACCATAATATAGAATAATTAAATATTCTAAAATAAAAGATAAACTATTTAAAGCAACTCTTAAAAAACAACATATTACTACAAAGCACAGCCAATAAGACTAAGCTCAAATTTCTCAGCCCATACCCAGTATGGTGAAGTGACATACTTGACATGGTTTTTCTATCCATACTCTTTGTAGTTTCCACCAAAGAATTACATGGGATCATGCAAATAGGGTGCGTGAGACTCTGGTAGAAGGGATTGGACAATTCTACCATCCCACTGGGTTTAAATGAGATAGCAGAAGCAAAAACCAAATCCCACATCAATTCCATAACTTTGTTAAGAAAAAAGAGATGGAAATGAAGATTCCTGTGTGGAGACACAACAAATGACCAGGGTTGAGACTATAAGACAACATAAGGTAAGAGCACACAGAATAAGTAAACATGTAAGACTTTTGAGTGACCAGATTTTAAGCGGGACACCATTGATTGGGGGAGGGGGTTCTTGATTAAAAATTTGGTCTATATGGAGCAACAAAAATTTTCAAAGAACGCAAAAATAGTATTGTAATGTATTTATTTTAGTTTTAAAATGCCATGGGATGTTGTTAAATTGTTAAAAAGCGGCATGTCTGGTCACTTTACTTGACAGAAGGCTGACTTACAGAATGGGATAGGACTTCCTCACGCACTTTGAACTTGTTATCGGGAGAGACCAGTCCCTGGAGCAGGACACCACAATTGGTAAAGTGGAGGGGCAGGGAAGAGGAGGAAGATCTTCCAATACAGTGACTGCAGTAATGGGCTCAAAACTAGCCACCATTGTGAGGAAAGCACAGGTTCAGACATTGCTGCCTTCTGTGCACATCTGTCTTTATGGGCCAAGACTGACCCGACAGCACCTAACACAGCATAACAGGGGAGTGAGAGGAAGAGAGCAGAAAGAACGAAGTACATTAAAACATGCACGTGCGCACATCTGTACCACCAACTATATTCCAATTCATTGTGACTCCATAGGACAGTTAGATTGTTTTGAGGCTGTACATTTTTTGGGGGGGCATCACTGCCCTCTGGTGGTCGTGGGAGCTACCCAGCCTTGCTCCTGGAGAGCTGCTGCTAGTTTTGAACCACCAAGCCAATGGGCCGCCGTCCCGCACTCAACCACTGTGCCACCGGGGCTCAACCCGAGGCTGTACATTTTTTAGGGAATAGACAGTCTCATCTTTCCCCCACGGAAGCGATAAAGGCTTTGAATTAATGATCTTTCAATTAGAGCCCAACACATAACCCACTCTGCCACAGACAAGTATTAATTTGGATGAAAGAAAGGCAATATACAATAAGTGGGTAGCTAGTATCATAATCGCTAAAGAAGTGGAAGACACACAGAGGCACGCAAAAGTGACAGATAACAAAGACAAATACATACACGTGCGTAATGCTGCATTATGAATAATGACAAATACTCAGCTTTGAGTGGGTACATAAGTCTGAGTAGGCAAAAGGGACAATTCTCACAACCATTTATAGGCAATGTTTCTACAGATCTATTTCTGCATACCTGTTTATATGAAGTGTAAATATATACATGTTTACAATAGAACCATCAGATAGCAAAGTTAAGTAAACTTCTTAGCCAAACTTCTTAAACCTTGAGAAAATACACCACTCAGCCTGGAAGCTTAAGATCAATATCAATTGGCACAATTGAGTCCACGAAGACATCCTACTTTGATGAAAAGTAGCAAAGGTTTTAAATGCTTATGAGCAGCCATAAAAGATGCAACTATTGAAACCTCTACTGTTAGCCAAAATATAGATAAGAAAGTAACAGAAAATAAAATGACAGAAAATAACCTTGTGGTGGAGGTTTGTTACGCCAACATGGCCACAGAAGATTGGTGGGTCTGTTGTGATGGCACGGCCAATGAACACACGGGATGAATTGAAGGGCAGAGATAGGAAGGGCTCGGCGAGTCCCGCCCTCTCTCTTGCTTTTGGATTTTCGGACCAGACAGCTGTCTTGTTTGTCCTGTGCCTCAACCTCCAAGCAACACTACCCATGGGACACCTAATCGTGGACTGTGTTGCTGTGAGTTGAGGATCCTTCAAGCCCTACTTCACCACGCTCCTGGGATATACATCTCTTGAGCTGGGGACTGTTGGACTTTGTCATCTGGCTGACTGTTGGTGACCTGCTCTGTCGTTTGCTGCCTGTAACCAGATAGCCTGGATTGCTCTACAGAGGACTACTCAGCGGCCCTCAAGACTAGAAGACTGCCAGTCTTCAAGTTGCCTCACGCAAGTGAGTGGCACCGAGCAATCTGTATTACTTTATAGTTAACTGTTTCTTTCTTATCTTATATACCTTTCTCAATATATAAATATATAAAAAGAATTACTAGTGTCCTGAATTTTATTTCTCTAAGAGAACCCTGCTTGACACAAACTTCAAGAAGGTATTCACTCCTTAGAAGGTTCAACCATATGAGATCAGAAGGGCATGAATAGATAGGGAAAAATGAAAATAGAAAACACAGAAAGGAAATAGGAAGAGTGTAGTGGTATTGTTGGGATTACAATCAATGCCAAGAAAAAAGTATATGAGTTCTTGAATGAAAAACCAATTTGGCTGAGCCCCAGTGGCGCAGTGGTTGTGCACAGGACTGCCGCCCACTGGGTTGGAGGTTCAAATCCCGCAGCAAGGCTGGGCCTCCTACTCCCAGCACCAGAGGGCAGTGAGGCCCCCTGAAAAATAAATGAAAAAAAAAACAACAACCCAATTTGCTTCCTAAATTTTTGCTCAAATCAAAATAAATTTTAATTAAAACATTTGTTTACAAAATTAAGCAATATACTTTTTATTAACTCATAGGACAGAGAATTAGTCAAAATGTTAATTAGCTATATTAGCTGAATGATAATGAGAATATGAAATATCAAAACTAGTAGAACATAACTAGAGTTGTACTTAAAAAGGTAAAACCATGAGTGCAAACCATTGCCCACCCTTTGTGCAGATTAATCTGTGCACATTGTACTTAAAGTGTGTCTAATTCTCAAACAACAAATATGTGAAAATCATTAAATTGTTTTCTGTCCCTTTTTAAAAGATTGATTTTTTTGGCATCTCACCTTGGACTCTTTCTCTTTCTCCTTCTTTACCATTATCGACTTTCAGTGGGATGCACAGTAACAAATGAAAGAGAGTGAGGAGGGAGGCCTTCAAAGTGGGCTGTGTAGGGCACTGTGTCCTTGGGAGCAAGACGAGGAAGACGTGCCAAAGCTCTCTTATCCCACTGGGCTCACCCTGAGGATTAGTTTAATGAACGAATTGTTTCTCTTCAGCAATTAAGCGCACATTTTAGCCTCCTCTTCAGAAAGACTAATGCTCCACAGTGCCTGTAGGTGAAATGAAGGTCCTGATTTATAGTATTTACTAGGTTTTGTGGTAAGACTATCTTCAGAGTGGTCAATTTCAAGTAACTAACCTAAGGTCACTGCCATGGGGTGAAAAAGCAACGTGTTCAATTGGCTATCCAAGTATGTGGGAATCCTACAGCACACCTCTGGAAAATGTGGGTGGCATTAGAGTACTCCATCAGCTGCGATCAGGACGATTCTGCATTCTCACACGTGATGATTTCCTGTGTGTCAGAGAAGAACTGTGCTACATAGAGTCTTCAACGACTGATTTCTCAGGACCAGATCACCAGGTTTTTCTTCCAAAGTCTTTCTTGGAAGACTCAAATATCCAACATGATGTCTGAACAAGTGGATGCTGATAGTTTAAATTCAGAAAAGGTGTGTTCCAGTGTTGCATCATTTCACATATTTATTTAACCTATATGCTGATTAACCTGAAAAACTATTACATTAATAAAAAGTGAAGCATGACTCCTCAATGAACTGCAATATACAGGCAGTGCCACCTTGTTTGATGGAAGTGAAGAGAACGTGAAGCACTCACTGATGAAGGTCACAGACAACGCCTTCAGTCTGGATGATACTTCAACAAAAGAAAAATATTTTCAAAACTGGATCAATATGCATCATCATGATAAATGGAAAAAAGATTGACGTTATTGGGTGTTTCATCTGGATTCTAAATTGACACTCTTAGAAGCAGCAATTAAGGTATCATATCGGACAAATCTGCTGCTAAACCCTCATTAGTTTGTTCAAAGGCAAAGCTATCCCTTTGAGGACTAAGGTGTATACCTGGCAATTTTAACTGCTTTCTATGCTTGAAAAAGTCTGACAATGGATAAGGAAAGCAAAACAAAACAAAAATGGTGCATTTCAATTCTGATGCTTGCAAAGAACATTAATTATGCTGTGGTCTGCCAGAGAACAAACAAATCTGCATTGTAAGATGGAAAACCAGAATGCTCCTTAACAATGAGGCTGGGAACCCTTTCTTACATACTTTGGCTTTGTTATCAGAAGGGACTAGGTCTTGGAAAAGTTTATATTTGAAAAGTACAAGATCAGTTAAAAAAAAAAAAAGAGGTAGACCCTGGAGATGGATTGAAACAGTGGGTGGGTGCAGAGGTCAGATGCAGCGTAACAAGGATGATGGGACAGGCAGGGTCAGGCAGGGTCCTATTTTATTGCATACACAGTGGCGGCAATCCAGAGCCTGCTGGATGATTCCTAATAGCAGCCATCATCCATTTCCTCCCTCACTTCTGTAATAATTATTCTTTTTTTTTCACAAGTGTAGGTCTCGTTATGAATTTCAAGTCTGGTGAAAATGTAGATACACAGTCCTTGTCACAGATTGGGTTCCTAGGAAGCAGACTCTGTGGGCCAGAGCTTCAGTAGGAGAGTCTGTGTGATGATCAAGAAAGCAGAAGTGGGTAGAGGTGAAATTCATGTTCCAGAAGTTCACTCCTGTTCACAGTGTTCCCAAATGGAAGAGAAGGGGAAACCCAGGACATTGGCTTCAACCAGTCATTGGATGTGAGCAAGCGTTCCTTACGCAAGAAGTTATCTTCAGTTTGAGGCAATTTCTGGAGGGGGTTGAGGCTGACAGTTTCTTAATGGTCATGCTTAGCCCTGCTTGGTGGTCCACGTGGAGAGAGAGTCAGAGGGGGAGCCCAGAGAAGAGGACATGGGGAAAGGGAACAGGGAGGAGAGGGAGAGGGGGCAACGGTGAGAGCTGTAAAAATTATTCTACTGTTTCCATTTCTGAAATGTGGGAGCTCATGAAGAGTGTGATAGTTAAGTTTCATATCAAGTAGACTGGCCTAGGATTTTCAGTGTTTGGACAGTTAAGATTTAGTGTACCTCCATGAAGTGACCGAAGAGAATGTCCTCTAGTCCGTAATGGACCTGCCACAGGAGGAGTGAACGCATTGTCAGGAAACAGTGGCCTGGTTCACTGGTGTTGCTCTCAAGAGAACGCAGCCGAAAGCAGAGACACGGGAGGAGCTCAGTGTTCTGAGCTCACAGGAAGGGAGGAGGTCAGCGGGGAAAATGTGTAGGAGCCAACTTCGGTGTCCATGTACTTTCTCCAGTCCTTTCAGGCTCTGATCATTTCCTTGTGCTGTCTGACTGTGGGTCTGTCTTTCTGTAGCACACTTTTCTCCCCCATCTGAGTGGTGAATGTCTTAGGCAGCCTTAAAGAGTCCATTAAGTATGCCTTCATCTGTGAAGCCATTTCTGACTCCTCTTCACATGCCAAGCAAGCGGTATATTTGGTGTTAGAGCACCCTCTGCTTTCGCATACAGCAATCAGTTTCACGCATCTTCTCTTTAACTCCTCAGGCAAGGACTATGTACTGAGCCATTTCTGTATATTTTGCATTTCCCCAAACCTGAGTACTGACTTGATCACTGGAATATTTCCTTTTTGACAAGCCAAAGTCTCAAAACTAAAGAAATATTGCTAGAAAAAAATAGATCTCTAGGTCTTAGCAGAGATTCATTTTGGGTAACTCAGTCATCATCAGTCTCCTTTCCTTGATGCTAATCACTCTTTTTCTAGACATGAAGATATGTCTCGGGGTACAGAATGTTCCACAAGCTCTGAAAGATTCATTTTGGCACAAAGTTTGCTCCAGTTTTTGCCAGTCTGAAACCTAAGTTATTTTCCCCTCAAGTTGTCATCTTATACTTCAGTGAATATTTCCTTTTTGAATATAATTCTCTAAACACTCTGAAAACATATGCACTCCTCCCTAATGTAATCTCCTGTACTTTTTTTGAATAAACAATGGGAAATACCTTCCTTGATTTGGAACTTCCGCTTCATGCCTGACAGTGTTTCCTGCCCTTTGTGAACTCTGCTTCTCTCCTTTGAAGCCAATCATCTCTGACAGAGAAAAAGTCCTGGAAACGCCCAGGTGCCTGAGATCTGAAGAAGGGGCAGTTCTGCCAGTCGGTGGCGCTGTACTTGAATGCAGCCACAGGGAGCACTTTGTGAGACTTTCTAGTCTATCTGCTTCTTAACAGCAGATAAACAAGCAGCAAGAAGAAAAGCCACAAGCAGATTTTTACTTATTTCCTCAGCACAAGTCTTAGTCTCTTTTTGATAGAGGAATCATTTAGACGCCAATAGAAACAATGGACCCTCTTTACAGAAAAATTCACAGAGAAGGTGTTGGTAAGGATATGTCAACTGGAGCCAAATTCGTGATTCTAAAGGACTTGTATTTATTATTTGAGAGGATAAAAAAGACCCAGGTAATCCAAAGGATGCAAATTACAAAGGTGGGGATATCTTGGAGTAGTATCACAAAGGAATTCTTAATTGGTGACAGCTAATCAAAAATGGAACAGAGGGTTTCTGGAGTACAAAGGAGACCTCATTTCAAATAGAATTTTCAGGAGCAGATGACCTCATCTTTGTCCCACAGAGAGGCTGGTGGTTTTGAACTGCTGATGCGTGGTTAGCAGCCTGACGCTTAAAGCACTAGGCCTCTAGAGTGCATTCAAACAGAATTTAAAGAGAACATTTATTAAGTCTTAAAAAAAGACAGAGATAACACAAAGACTTTACTTCATCCGGGTGAAGGAGCCACTAACACCAAGCTAAATGGCATCCAAGGATCCACAATTAGGAAGTAGGATAGATAAGGCATGAGAGGGGGGAGGTGGCAAATCAATCAGCGCAACTCTAAGTGAACCTGCAGAACTAAAGACATGGCCATGACTGGGGTTCATACACAGTTAGCTAGAAGGGGTTACCAGGTGATCCAAGGCCTTCACACCAAAGCACTCGGAGGCCCCAGTATCAGCCCCAGTGTGGTGACCTCCATCAAGGAAACACCCAGGAAAGCTTCTAAGAAAGACTGCCTTCCTTGGGCTGGCAAGAGAGGGGTGGAGGTAACCTACTATTCAAGGCATTCTGCCTACGGGGAAGATTATTTACACCCTTGATTAAAGATCAGAAAGCACTCATGGAAGCTTAATCTACAAAGGGCCTCTCCCAATGAATTTGGATCTGTAACTGTCACCCATATACCAGAGTGCAAAACAGAGTGCTCAGAATTTAAGCTCTAACACGGTAGTAGACTCTGTGTTAATGGAGAGAGTCAAGGATCTCATGGAAGGATGCTATATCTGAAGGTTTCTGGATCAGATAATTTCACATTGCTTTATACCTCCAAATTCCATTCTATTACAACTCGATATGAAAGCTCTGCTCCATCGTCTGTGGCATCTTTGATCACCTATGCCTAAGTGACAGATAATTGTGCACTGCAAATCTTTTTTTTCCCCAATGATTTTATTGGGGGCTCTTACAGCTCTTATAACATTCAATACATCATTTATATCAAACATATTTGTACACATATTGCCATATTCATTTCCAAATATTTTCCACTTGAGCCCTTGGTATAAGCTCCTTTTTCCCTTCCCCTTCCTTTTTTTAAAAGAATCATTTTATTGGGGGCTCATACAACTCCCATCACTATCCATACATATATCAATTGCATGCAGGCCACATTTACACACTTGTTGCCATCTTCACTCTCAAAACATCCTCCCTCCACTTAGGCCCCGAGTACCAGCTCCCTATATTTCCCTCCCAGCCCCCTCCCCTCATGAATCCTTAATAATTTACAAATTATTATTACTTTTTCATATCATACACTGTCCAATGTTTCCCTTCATCCAATTCCCTGTTGTCCGTGCCCAAGAGAGGAGGTTATATGTAGATTTCTGCAATTGCTTCCCCCTTTCTATTCCACCATCCCTCCATCCTCCCACTATCTCCACTCCCACCATTAGTTCTAAGGGATCATCTATCCTAAATTCCCCATGTTTCCGAATCCAGTGTACATCCCCTGGTCTAGTTGGATTTGTTTGGTAGAATTGGAATCATGATAGTGAGTGGGAAGAAGCATTTGAGAACTAGAGGAAAGTTGCATATTTCATTGTTACTAAACTGTACCTTAAATGGCTCATCTCCCTGCAACCCCTCTGTAAGAGGATGTCGCTTCACCTATTCATGGGCTTTGGGTCCCCAATCTGTACATCTGTATATAATGGTATAATTTTAGTTCTTTGATGCCTGGCACCAGTTCCCTTCAACACCTTGTGGTCACACAGGCTGGTGTGCTTTTTCAATGGGGGCTTTGTTGCTTCTGAGCTGGATGACCACTTGTTTGCTCAAGCCTTTAAGACCCCAGACACTATATCTTTTGATAGCTGGGCACCAACAGCTTTCTTCTTTCTTCTTTTCTTCTTTCACATTTGCTTATGCACAGCTTTGTCGTCAGTGATATCAGTTAAGTAAGCAAGCAATGTTATGCTTTTCAGTTCCTGAAGCCTGATAACTGATCCCTTTGACAACTCATGGTCCCACAAGCTGGTGTGCTTCGTTCATGTGGGTTTTGTTGCTTCTGAGCCAGATGGCTTCTTGTTTACTTTCAATTCTTTAAGAGCCCAGACACTACACTTTTTGATAGCTGGGCACCATCAACTTTCTTCATCATCTTTGCTTATGCACTCATTTGTCTTCAGTGATCGTGTCAGGAAGGTGAGCATCATGGTATGCCAATTGAATAGAGCAAAATGTTCTTGCACTGAGGAAGTACTTGAGTGGAGGTCCAATGCCCATCTGCTGTCCTACTACTAACCTATAATAAGTATATGTTCATTGACCTATTTCCCCATCATCACATATAAATATTTGTACCTATGTACATGCCAGTATTTAAACGTCTATAAATGCCCTTTGCCCCCCAGTTCTTTCCTCTATTTCCTTTTACTTTCCTCTTGTCCCACTTTCATGCTCAGTCTCCATTTGGGTTTCAGTATTTTCTCTCTGTTACGTTACTCTTGATCAATCCCTATCAGACCTCTCACGCCCACCTTATCACTGATTTTGAATCAATTGTTATACCCTTATCCCTGGTCAGCACCACCTCCTTTTCCCCTCCTTGCCTTTTCTCATGTCCCTCACCCCCACCCCCCCGGAACAATCAGTCCCATCATTTTCACCTCCAGACTGTTTGTCCAGCCTATCTTACCTAGATAGACCTGCAGAAAAAACAATATGTACCCAAAAAAGCATCCTAAAATGAAGAAACCAAAGAAAATAAAACAATGATAACAATAACAAAAAAGCCCATTGTCCTATATATATGTAAAAAATAATAATAATAACAATATAAAAACCTATTTTTTAAAAAACCTATAAATAGTACAAGGTCTGTTTATTGATCTCTAGGAGTGTCCCCTGGTTGAGTCAGATGGGGTGCCACACCCTGGCCCCAGCATATATCCTTGGCACTCCCTGAGGAACTACATGTTCTGTTGCATACCCCTATTGTTTTGCCAGAGTGTGGTTGTGTCAGACAGGGTATAATCCTGACCATTTCTCCTTTGTTGCCCCTAAAAGGCCTTGGGTCAGCATACGTAGACATGCTTCATAGTGGTACTGGCCACATGATCCTCTTTGTGCATTGGCTGTTCTGAGTGGAAACATCATTCTGGAGGCTCGGAGGGCCAGGATACACTCCATTATCCCTTCTTCCCCCTTCATTTGTTCTCATGTGCTCTGGTCAGGCATCTCTCACTCCCCAAGCTGCAGCTTCAGTGCTGACTTCCAAGGCAAACTCCCCTGATAGAGAGGCAGCTGCTCCTGTAGTTGGGATTGGAGTTGTGTGTTCAGACACCTTCACTAGTTTACTGCTCCATGCCGTCATGCTGCATTCACATTCTGGGTCACTGGGTTTAAGTTTCCCTGTGGTCCCTCTTTCCCTGTGGAGATATAAACAATATATTCTCCTTGAGTGGGTCAGTACCCCATTCCCTCTCTTCACATCACCATCTTCCCCGCCCCTTCCCCCTCCCCCTATTCCAGTTGTCTACCATATATATGTGTCATATGGATTTGGTCTGGCCCCTGTCATGCTACCTGGGCCTCTCCCCAGTCATTTCTATATACAGTAGCTTTTTCCCAATACCCCTTTTGCATTTTTAAAAAAATTAATCTAACCTCAGCAGACTGAGGTTACCTGTCCTTTTGTGCTTCATTTAGCATAATTTCCTCCAGTTAGTCCCATGAGGTGATGTGTTTCATGCGTTCATCACATCACTACTTTTCAGCAATGCATAGTACACCATTGTGTGTATGTACCACAGCTTTTTAGTATATGTGCCACTGAAGCAAGCACTGTACCACAGTTTTTTAATCCATTCATCAGTTGATGGAAATTTGGGCTGTTTTCAACTCCTTGTAATTGTGAACTGTGCTGTGATGAACATAGCAGCACAGATGTCTGGTTGTGGTTTTTTGCTTGCCTCTTCTGGGTATATATATGCCCAGTAGGGGGATTGCAGGGTCATATGGTCACTCCATTTCCATCTGTTTTAGATATCGCCAAATCAATTCCCATAGTGGCTGTACATATCTACAGGTCCACCAGCAGTGGATAAGAGTTCCTATCTCCCTACAGCCTCTCCTACACTTGCTACTTTCTGATTTTTTGAATTGGGCTATCCTTGAGGGTGTTGGGTGGTATCTCATTGTTGTTTTGATTTGCATTTCTCTGATGGCTAATGATCAGGAACATTTTCTCATATGTTTATTGGCCAACCGGATTTCTGTCTCTGTGAAATTTCTGTTCAGGTCTTTTGCCCACCTCCTAAGTGGGCAGTTAGTTTTGCTCTTTTTGGAAGCTATCAGAGTATTATAGATTTTAGAAGTAAGACCTTTATCTGATTTGTCATTGATAAAGTTGTTTTCCCAGTCTGTGGGCTCTCTTATTACTCTCTTGGTGAATTCTTTTGATGTACACATGTGTTTTATCTTCAGTATATCCCACTTGTCTATTTGTGCCTCCTCTATGTTTGTGTCCTTCCCTATTTCTGTTAGCCTATGTAATCCTTGTGCTAAAGTTCTCAGGTTGGTCCCAATTCCATCATTGATGACCCTAATAGTTTGGGGTTTTGCTTTGAGGTCTGTGATCCACCTTGAGTTTATTCTAGTGCATGGAATGAGGTAAGGATCTTGCTTCATTTTTCTACAAGTAGATATCCATTTTTTTCCAGCACCACTTGTTAAAAGGGGTATCTGCTTTCCATTTGATATTTTTTGGACCCTTATCAAAGATCATTTGTCTGTATGCTAATGATTTTATTTCTGGGTTTTCAATTCTTTTCCATTGGTCATAGTATCTATCATTATGTTAAAACCATGTTGTTTTGACCACTGTGGCTGTACAGTATGTACTAAAGTCAGGTAAGGCAAGCCCTCCCACGATGTCCTTCTTCTTGAGGAGTTCTCTACTAATTCTGGGCTTCTTTCCTCTCTATATGAAGTTGGTAATCATGTTTTCCATTTCTTTGAAGATGAGGGTAATTGTATCAGAATTGCATTAAACTTATATAGTGCCTTGGGTAGAACTGACATCTTTACTATATTGAGTCTCCCATCCACAAGCGTGGGATATTCTTCCATTTGTTGGAGTCGCTCTTGGTTTCTTGTAACAGTGTTTTGTAGTTTTCACCATATAGATCTTTTGTTCTTTTAGTCAGGTATATCCCTAGATATTTCAACTTGTGCATGGCTATTGTGGAGGGTATCTCGTTTTTTATCTCCTCTACTGTGGTCTTATCTGATGTGTACAGCATTCCGATGGATTTCTGACTGTTGATCTTGTATCCTGCCACTCTGCCATACTCCTCTATTGCTTCCAATATTCCCCTTGTGGAGCTTTTGGTGTTTTCCACATATAAAATCATATCATTTGCAAATAGCGATATTTTCACTTCTTCCTTCCCCAGGTGAATACCTTTGATGTCTTTTCTTTGCCTTACACTGTTAGCTAAAACCTCCAGTACGATATTGAGTAAGATTGGGGACAAGGGACATCCTTGTCTGGTCCCCTTTTTCAGTAGGATTGTGTTTAGCTTTTCTCCATTGACTATCATGTTAGCTGTTGGTTTTTCATATATGGCTTGTATTGTCTTGAGCAATTTTCCTTCTATTCCTATCTTCTGGAGTGTTTTAAATAGGAATTGATGTTAGATATTGTCAAATGCTTTTTCTGCATCTATTGATATTATAATGTGGTTCTTAAAATTTGTGTGTGTGTGTGTGTGTGTGTGTCAATGTGGCTAATGATACTAATGGTCTTTCGTATGTTGAACTACCCCTGCATCCCTGGTATGAACCCCACTTGGTCGTGGTGAATTATTTGTTTTATATACTTTTGTATTTTTTTTTTGTGGCCATCACTGCCCTGGTGGGAGTAGGAGGCTCAGTCTTGCTCCTGGAGAGCTGCTGCTGGATTTGAAACACCAGCCCTGTGGGCCGAAGTTCTGCACACAACCACTATGCCACCGGGGCTCAGTCCTTATACTTTTGTATTCTATTGGCCAATATTTTATTAAGGATTTTTGCATCAATATTCATTAGGGATATTTGTCTGTAGTTCTTAATTCTGGGATCCTTGCCTGATTTTGGTATCAGTGTTATACTAGCTTCATAGAAGGAGTTTGGGCATTTGTCATCTTTTTCTATGCTTTGGAAGAGCTTGTATAGAATCAGTGTCAGTTCTTCCCTGAATGCTTGGTAGAATTCCCTTATAAAGCCATCTGGTCCAGGTGATTTTTTTGTTGGTAATCCCTTGATAACCTTGTCTATTTCTTCTATTGTTATGGGTCTGTTGAGATTCTTCGCTTCGATTGGGATAATCTAGGAAGAGATTGCTTTTCAAAAAATTTGTCCGTGTCTTCCAAGTTGTTGAATTCATTGGAATAGAGACCTTTGTAGTACTGTGTGATTTTCCTTTTAATTTCATTAGGGTCATCCCTCATTCTTGCTATTGACATCTTTTCCCTTCTTTCTTTGGCTGAGTCTGCCAGTGGTTTGTCAATTTTGTTAATTCTTTTAAAGAACCAACTTTTAGCAGCAGTATTTTTTTCCAGTGTTTTCTTATTTTCCCTCTCCTGAATCTCAGTCCTGATTTTTATTATTTCTTTTCTTTTGCTATTAGTGGGATTATCCTGCTGACTCTGCTCTAGTTGTTGTAAATTCTGTGTCAACGTATCAGTTATGAGATCCTCTTCCTTTTTCAGGTGTGACTGTATTGCTATGAAACTTCCTCTGAAGACTGCCTTTGCTGTGTCCCATAAGTTTTGGTATGTCGTGTTTTCATTCTCATTGGTTTCTAGAAATTTTTTAATTTCATCTCTGGTCTGGGCCACTATGCAATCCTTTTGCAAAAGAGAATTATTCATTCTCCACTTATTTTCTCTAGTTCTCTTCATCCTTGTTTTGTTGTTTTCCAACCTTATGACACAGTGATCTGAGAGAGAGTACTGTCTGATATCACTGTGCTTAAGTTTATGTAGATTCACCTTATGTCCCAGTATGTAGTCTATCTTTGAATATGTTCCATGTGGGGGTGAAAAGAATGTGAATTGTTTTTTATTTGAGTGAAAAACTGTAGATATCTACCAAATCAAATTGTCTAATTGTAGTGCTTACATCTCTAGCCTCCTTGTTGAGTTTCTTTCCCTGTGATCTGTCTTTCTCAGAGAGTGGTGTATTGAAGTCATCAACTATGATTGCTGAGGCTGTGATTCCTTTTTTCATCTTTAGGAGTGTTTGGTTTACATATTCAGCGGATCTCTCATTGGGGGAATATATGTTTAAAATGCTTGCTAGTTCATTGTCTATCTTTCCCTTGAGCATTATATATTATTCCTCCTTATCTCTTTTTATGGTTTGCACTCTGAAGTCAATTTTATCCGAGATTAGGATTGTTACCCCTGATTTTTTTGAATTGTTGTTTACTTCGTATGCTTTTCTCAACCCTTTGATTCTCAGCCTATCTTTGTCTGTACTCTTGAGATGTGTCTTCTGTAGGCAGCAGAGTAATGGGTTGTGTTTTCTAAGCCAGTCTGATTCTGGAGTTCAGTCCATTGATATTTAGGGTTATTATCTCCAACTGTGGAATGTGTGATGTCATCTTCTACCTTTTGTGTTGAGTGTTTCCCTATCTCCCTTTTTTCAGTGTGTTGTGGATGTTGTGTGTGAGGGTTAATCGTTCTTGATTTCTTTCCACCATTAAGCCATTCCTATTTTCAGGGTTATTTTCTCTTTGTTGCCCTCTGGGTGAGGCAGTTCTATCTGATGTTCTCCTATTTATGCTGATGCGTTCTGTTCTTCTGCCCATACTAGATCAGCAAGGATCTTTTGTAGGGCTGGATTTCTTCTAACATATTCTTTGAGTTTTTCCTTGTCTTGAAAAACTTTTACCTCTCCATCTAGCTTGATAGATAATTTGATGGGTAGAGTATTCTTGGGTTTGTGTTATTTTTCTTCAATTTTTGGAATATATTACTCCACTCTCTCTTCTTCTTCATGGTGTCCGCTGATAGGTCTGAGCATATTCTTATTTGGGAGACTTTATATGTGATTACTTTTCCCTTCTAGCTGCTCTCATCATTTTCTCCTTTTCCTCAAATTGGATAGCTTAACTATTATGTGTCTTGGTGACTTCTTCTTGGGATTCAGTCTAGCTGGTGTTCTTTCAGCCTCCAGAATGGGTGCCTCGTTTTCATTCATTAAGCTAGGGTAGTTTTCCTCCAGAAGTTCTCTATTGTTGCAGATGACATCTTTGTTGTGTCTGGTAGGCCAATAATTCTGACATTATTCTTCTTATAGTATCAGGCAAAGATCTTTCATTTTCTGCAGTTTCTCTCATAATCTTATTAGATCTTTGTTCACATGTGTTTAATTCGACTTGGCCATCCTCTAGGTCATTGATGTGGTTTTCAGCTTCCTCCAGTCAATTTGTGAAGTCTGTGGGGTCTGCTGTTGTTTTCTGTTATCTCATCCCTAAGCTCTTGTATTTCCTTTTGGTGTATGAACATTATCTCATCTATTAATTCATCCTTTTTCTGCACTGTTTCCCTCATGTCATAACTCCAAGCATCATTCTGAAAATTTCCTTCTGTGGCATATCAATGTCTGCTTCTTTTATGCATGCCATTAGATTCAGGGCATCTTCTGCCATTACCTTTTGTTTCTCCTGTTTTTTCATTGAGGTTGTTGGGGCTGATTGCTGTTTGCGTTGGGTTGTTTTTGAAGAACCACGTGCCATTTTCTAGGGTCTCAAAGAGCACTGGCTTTCTCTGGGAGATTTAAAGGAAAGCATCTTTGAACTTCCTGTGATTAATTTTGCTATGGAATTAGCCTCTTTATCCTCTTGTGACTTCACTGTTTCCCTAGTGAACCAGTGTTCTGCTATCTGGAGGGTAAGTTGGATGGTCTTCCCAGGGTCCACTGGTTGGATTTTTGTGGATCCACAAGGATGGCTCTGTACTGCACGATCTCACCAGGAGCTGGGATGGTGCAGCCAACAGCAGCCTGCATCACTGCAGGAGGTGTGTGGGGGTGCCCACTTCAAGGAAAGTACCACAGAATGCTCCATTCCTGAGTAGAGCACCGTGAATATTGAGCAGAACCACTCAATCAAGCAGATCTTGGGGGAGGCTGGGTAGTGGTACCTACAACAGCTTGAAATTCAGGTCAGCACTGTTGGAACTGCCCTGAACTGTGCAAAGCACAAGGTTGGCATCAGGAGGATTCTTCAGATGGACCCCCAGATGACCTGGAAGAGCTCTTCCCAAACACACAGGCTGGAATTCCCCCATAGGAAATTGGGTGGAAAATACCCAGGTAAAGAGTGAGTGAGCTTCTACTCCGAGTGTAGCAGGAATGATTGTCCTAGGCTAAGGGGAGGGGTCTGGCCTGTGAGCTAAACTGTAAAAGACCAGGAGTTAATAACAGGAGACCAGATTTGCCAAAACAGTGGAGGGTGGGGGGACAGAGGTTAGGGAATGAACTCAAAGACGCCACACCTTCAGGCGCCGTCCCTGAGTACAGGGCCGCAATGGTTCAATCTCCGCCCTGTACCTGTGGCAAGCTGTGGCTACGACTAAGCCGCGGCTTCGACCAGACAAAGCCCCTGTGCCAGCTCAAACCTTCCCAGCAGTGGCTCTGGTGGAGACGGTGACAGACAATGGCAGGTCAAACCCTGGCAGGGCCTCACGGTGGCAAGCCAAGAGCCCCCAGCCCCTCAGAACCCCGCGAATCTGTGCCTGCTTATCTTTATGATGATCCTCCAGTGATGTGGCAGTGCCGAATTTCTCTCTCAGACACTTTCCCTGGCCTGATCTCCTGCCGACTCCCTTTGGTGAGTCGCATTGCAAATCTTACAAGATGAAAAGTGAGGCTACCAACTGTAAATATGTTAATGAAAAAACCTATAATTGACATGTAAAATAGTAAACACAATGGTTGATCCATGAAAATCTTTTTTTTTTGGGGGGGGGGGGGCGCATCACTACTCTCCGGTGGTGGGAGTAGGAGGCCCAGCCCCACTGCTGGACTTGAACCTCCGTCCCAGTGGGCCGCAGTCCCGCGCACAACCACTACGCCACCGGGGCTCAGCCCGATCCATGGAAATCTTATTTTGCCATTTACTTACTCCTTATATTTTGAGGGCCTTCAATGATAGTCCTCGCACTTAGCAGCTCCATATATAACCACGACAGTCGCGGGCTCTGATGGCAAACATGAGGCTTCGTACTGCTGGGGAGCTCCTTACGGAGCCCCACAGATGCGGTTCTACTCTAGAGTGTGCCGACCAAAGTTGGTTACTATCAGGAAATCCTGGAAGGGCGTGTGATGTTTCGTGTTTGCTTTCTGGGGAGGGGATTCGTCGCAAAGTTTGGGATCATTTCGTAGAAAGTAAGCATCTCAGGTGCTGGTTACACAGAGATTTGGGAAGTCTGCTTTCTGTCAAGGGACCCTGGGAGTGAAGTGGAGTGTCGTAAGTGAGTGGCTGGTCACCGAAAGGTTGGGGAAGTGAACCAGGGCAAAGATGTGGTAGTCTGCTTCCACAAGGCTTTATAACCTTGGAAACGTGGGGCAATTCCGCTCTTTCCAACAGCGACTATAAATCAGAACAGACTCAATGACAAAGGTGTTCTTTGAGTTTCTCAGCTCTGGAGCTTTCTGTATGATTGAGAAATACAGACTTATGGCATCACTGGTAATGAACCTGGGTGACTACAGAAAATAAAGGCATCCACCTAGTCCCTGTGAATTTGAAGGCCCACACTAAGTGTTTATTAGAGATATACTTCTGTTTTCTGGTCTGAAAGAAGGCAGATGTTCCACTAAGTGTTCTATTTAATTTACTTCATTTACAGTTCCAGAAGTCCAGATTGCCAAGCTATTAGTGAGTGAGGCAGTGTGCAGTTAATAACCTCCCAGCTTCTCTCCCTTCTACCTCCCCTTACTTATTATTTTTCATGGATGCCTCACTTCACTTGACTAGAGGACAGCTGCAACCCCTAACATTACGTAGCCCCTTTTGGCTGTGGGTTCTCCCTGAAAGCCAATGCAGCTGTAACCTTGGCTGTCTCATTCCGAGGGAGACACCAGCAGCTCAGAGGGAAGTACAACTGGTCTTTTGTGAAAGAGAACATTGGCAAAGAGAGAAAGGTCACCTTTCTGTGTCAGTGGCAATCTTTGTGATAGCAGGTTGACAGGCAGGCTGGCCAAATACTCAGGTTTACAGACAGCCCAGCTTGTAGGACAATTAAAACAGCCGGCACTTTTGACACACACGACCATCCTCTGAAATTAAACATTGGAGAACTAGTGTGGGGAGCATCTGTTTTAGAATATGCCCCAGAGAATTGTTACATTGTTCTTTAACAGTGGGGGCAGTTTGTGTTGAGCAGCTTTTCCCCAGATGGGGGCTTAGCACATTGACAGATGTAGAGTCTTTTCCTTTTCTTGTCCTTGAGCCAGAATATCCCTATCACCCGGATTCTCCTGACTACAGGCCTACCACCATTCCCTTACTTCCACATTCAGGAGGTCAGCTGATTGAGAACTTGGGTGCCTTTGTCCTCCCAAGCCAGTAAGACCCAGCATCATTTTTGCACATAGATTTTTCTCACACAAGTACTCATTTACATACAATAGAAAGAGGTGAGTCCAGTTCTAGTTCAAAACAGGACCCATCTCCCCCAAAGGCAACTTGCCTTACTTCCAAGTTCTTTGCCCGTCCCTAGCTGAGTGCCCAGCCTGGTCATTCAGAGCCAACATTTTTCTCTGCAGTGCTCCACAGATGAACAACCAGTCTGAAGTCCTGGGAAATGCCAGCCTTTCTAATCCTGTGTTCTTCTGAGCCGAAAGGGCCAGCAGCTGAAGTGAAGAAAATAATTAAAGCTATTCTAAGAGCCAAGGAGAGCTCGTTTGAACAGAAGACTTTGAAGTGCTTTCCTAAATGCCCCTTGGAGACCATCTTGCAAGCCCTGGTTTATAGATAAGACAAGTGTAGCAAAGAAAAGTGAAGGCCAGCTCAGGTTGTCCTCAGTGTCTGCCCAACGCTGTGCACACAAATGGTGGAAGTGGTTGTAGGATCCTACTGCAAAGTCTCACAGCAAATGGATGGAAAGTCTAGCTTTGCATAACATTAAAAAAATCCTTATCAAAAGCTAAATGATCAAAAGCTAAGGTCAGGTTATATTCTGAACAATACTAAGACTGGCAGGAACCTAGGGAAGTATGGCTAATGAGTGACACCACTCAGCTGGAGCCTGCTGAGACCTTGGGCATAAAGCAAGTTACCACTTGGGGTGATGGATAGGCCCCATTATATCTTAGGTCCTGCAGAGTGTTGTTGGTAGATACAAATAGTTAACTTATTGATTACTAACTTAAAATTTGGTAATTTGGACTCAGCCAAAAGTGCTTCTGAAGAACTGCTTCCCAAAAGTTACAGCCTTGAAAGTCTTGTGAAGCAAAGCTGTTCCGGGTCACATTTGTGGTAACATGGTTCAGAGATGCCCAGCCCTCAGCAGACATGGTATCCTTGTGGATCTCATCACATCGAGCTGCTAAACTCCAGATCAGCAATGTTAGTCCAGCAGCCATTCCTGGAGAGAAAAGCAAGGCTATTTGCTCCTGTAAAGATTTAAAGTCTTGGAAGCCCCAGAGGCAGGTCTCCTCTTGACAATAGGGTCGCTGTTGGCTGGGATTCACATGGCTCTGCATGTCGGTCTGTGGTCCTCCTGCTTCATTGCCCTTCTTCTTGGCTCATCAGCCCCTGAAGTGACTTGATCGCAAACAATTCAATTCCAACATTCCCCTTGCTCTCCTACTGAACGACTCCAGACAGAAATCCGACTGCAAGAGACACAGGAGAAATGATAAGTGAAAGGCTTTCTGAAAGCAATTCAGATAAGGGCCTATCTGATAAAGGACGCAGATACAACTCTAGTCCCACCCACTCACTCATTCAGGTAGGGTGCAGAGTGCTCAAATTCCCTACTTAGGTGCTTTTGTAGAACATAAATATCATATGAACATCCACATAAAATGGCCAATATCAGATGTGCCAAAACAGAAGCAGGCCGAGACCATGAATGTACTGAGACCAGAGAGTCACCTGGAATCAGTGGGGCAAGTTCAGAAGATTAGAACCTGTGAAACCTGGAAGCTCTAAGTGTTCACAATTATCCGCACTTCGCAAGTTGAGTGGCCTTGGACAATTATGAAGTGACTGTACTTCTATCCAGAAGCGTCAAGTTAAACCAACCCTGTAAGGTAAACAAGCATCTGATAGTTTGGGCCGGGATTCCATACTCAAGCTAAAGTCTACAAGCAAAGCATGGCCCTTGTGGAAGGTAGTTTCCTGTGCCGTGGTATACTGTTAAAGAACTCTCAATGAAAGAAATAAATTCACCTAATTATACACATTCTCATGATTACTAATATAAGATAAAAAATAAAGTCATAGTACTAGGAAGAAGCTGCTGTGCTATGCTGTTATGTGACTCTTTATCCCTATACCTGGATCCACTGTACAGAGCTTGAATGGAGATATTACGACCTGCCATGATCTATGACAACTGAGTTGGTTTTTTCTTTGCCCAACATCCTTTCAAGCAACGACCTAAATGTCTAAGGGTGATGAATTACTGCAACTGATGGATACGCAGTTGATTTTGAGGTAGTATATGGGTCTTTCCCAGTGGTCATAAAGGTGGTATGAACCAGGCAGTGAGTGTATCACTCTGTGTACACAAGGTCACTGTATGGGGCTAGGTTTTTCTAGAGAAGCAAAACCAGTGATGTTTATATGTGTATACACATACAAAGAGATTTATGTCAAGAAATAGCTCAAAGCAGAGCATAAGCAGGTAAACTCAGTCTAAACACGTCCATGGGCCAGATGGTAATGTGTCCCGAATAACTTCAGGGGCTGGTGAGCCAAGAAGCAGGGCAGTCAAGCAGGAGGACCACAGGCTGATAGATGCAGACCCAAATGAACCCAACATCAGCTATCCACTGATGGCTCTTGGGCTCAGCAGCAATATGATAGGAGGTCAATGAAACAGATGCAGGAAGATAAACACCTCAGGACCAATAATGAGAATAAAGCTACCAGGAGGAGAAGGGGTAGGTGGGGGGAAAGAGGGGGGACCAATTACAATGACCTACATATCACCCCTTCCTTGGGGGATGGATAGCAGAAATGTGTGTGAAGGGAGACAGTGGTCAGTGTAAGACCGGGGGTGGGGGGGCACGGAATTTATAAATTATGAAGTGTTCATGAGTGAGGGAGGGTTGCGGGAGGAATGAGGAGCTGATATCAAGGACTCACGTAGTAAGAAAATGTTTTGAAAATGATGATGGCAACACAAATGTGCTTGGCACAATGCATAGATGGATGGATTGTGATAAGCGCTCTAAGAACCCACCCACCCTCATAAAATGATGCTTTTTTTTTTTTTTTAAAGAAACAGATGCAGGATCCAGATCCTGCAAAGGAAGTGAGCTGGCTTCCCCACAGTGTCAATCCACATTATGAATGGATCACATTTTGAGTCATGTCTCTCCTCAGCTGACCATGCAATGACAGGATTGAGGAGGTGGCTGTCCTCTCCCAGAAACAATTACAGAAACCCATGGGGACAGTTCTATCCTGCCATACAGGGCTGATCGGAGCCAGAACTTATTTGCTGACAGTGGAATTCCATCCTATTTTTGCATCTGTTTGACTGTTTCACAGAAGATCCCATGAAGGAGTTCGATCATAGCACGGGGGAATGCTGGCCCAGCCAAGTTCACATCAACCTAAGCTTCACAGTCGCCATGACTTAGAGTCGACTTCATGGCAGCTTACAACAGCATCTGGGTGTTAAGTGACAGAGAGTGTTTTAGAGACCTACTGCATACACTAACAATCATCTATTGCATTTTCACTATATTCCAGACACCAAGAGAAGAGATGAGGAGGTGCGGCAGCTTAGACTCTCTTGTCAGAGCATTAATTTCAGCAGGGAATACAGGAGAATATAAAGTATGGCATAGTTCTTATAGTTCTTACTAATAAACCTATCTTTCAATTTTTCAGGTAGCAATATCCCAGTTAAAAATATATTTCTCAGTCTGTCTTTCAAATGACAGTGTTCACATGACACTGTTTTTGACCAAGGAGATGTAAGTGGAAGTCTTTTATAGTGGCTGTTAAGAGGCTGTCTGAAAAGAGGAACAGACTCAGTTAACAGGCACCTGTTTGCTCTTGTTTTTACTTCTTCCTGCTCCAGCAGCCCCAGTTGCCACCCTGAAAGCATCGGAACAAACCTGACCCACACGGATGGTGAGTAAGAAAGAGGAAAGCACCACACAGCCTTGAAAGGAAACCTAAATTCCTATTGTGTGGCAATGCTGTGGTATCGGATGTCCTGATTTATGAAAGGAAAAGTGCATTCTCATTTAAAATCCTTTGTATTTGTGTTTTGTGTGTGTGTGGTTGCTTTGATAAACCATTTTAAATATGGACATTCAATAGTTGAGTTCAATCACAAATGAAACATGAATACACAAATAAATTAGGGAGATTATTTCAGATTGACCTAAGACTATAAAAGAAATAAACTAGGAGACAGGCTACATGAGGAGAGGTGGACACTTGGAATAGGAAGGGCAAGAAAAGTCTATCAGAGGAAGTGATATTTGAACCTGAGATGTGGAAGATAAGAAGGATCCAGTCACACAAACAAGTTTTCTAGGCCAATGCTTCTCAACCTTCCTAGTAATATGACCCTTTCATACAGTTCTTCATGTTGTGCTGCCCCCCTAATCATAAAATTATTATTTTGCTACTTCATAGCTGTAATTTTGCTGCTGTTATGAATTAGACAACCCCTGTGAAAGGGCCTGTGAAGGGGTTGCAACTCACAGGTTGAGAACCACTGTTCTAGGCAGAGACAGTTACAATTTCAAAAGTTTGGAAGAGAGTGATTAGCTTGTCCTGACCTGAGGAACTCATTGAAGGAGTTGCAGGTGGTGCTTAGTGAGGCCAGGGGAAGCAGTATAAGATACATAGGAAGGAAGAATCAAGAACCCAAGCAGGCAAGAACTTGATCATGGATTAGGATTTTTAGGCAATAAAAAGCCATTGGAGTGTTTTAGATGAAAAGAATATCCAGCATCCCTCAGCCTGGGCAATATCGGCATTTTGGACCAGATCATTTTATTTTGGTCAGGGATCCCTATTTATTTAGAATGTTCAGCAGCACCCTCTCCTCTAGATGCCGGTCACAACGGCCTCAGATGGAACAGTTAAAAATGTCCAGACATTGTCAAATGTCTCATGCATGGGTTGTGGGAGATGAGGAATGATAATAAAACCTCCCCTGATGAAAAGTCACAAGTCTAATGTATTTTATAAAGAAGGAAGATTGGATTAAGCGTACCAAAAGTGGAAGCAAAATGACCACCTAGGTGGCTATGTTAGACATCCAAGTAAGACCTGAGCCAAGTCATGGCAATGAAAATGAAGAGAAATAGAATGACGACTTGCATTTTGACTAGAATAAGAGAAGGAGAGGAGGATGATGAAGAAGAAAACAGATCAAACTTAGAGGACTATGGTGAAAATTAAACTAGATAATGTATATAAATGAACTCATTTCAGGCGTTACACAGAGTAGGTGCTCAGTAAACGCCCTTCTCCTCTAAAGAAAAATTAGGAAAAAGGGGGGAGATACTACGCTGACTAGAGCATGAATGTGAAGAATGAAGCTGTACCCTTGGGTTAGATAAAACAGGTTAGGCCCAGCCCAGGTGCCCCAAGCTTGCCTCGGTAGCCCTCGATCTCTCTCTTGGGGTTCAGAACACATCAACCCAGTCTTCCTGAGACAGATCCATTTATGCTACCCTTGGTGGTCAGGACATGACAGAATATAATGATGCTGTCCAGAAAAAGAGGACAGTTGCCAAGGGCAACACAAGAAGACAAACTGGGGTGGGGGTGGGGTGGAGTAGTGTGCCAGACTGGGAGGAGGTGGCTACTTTCCGCTGCTATCCTTCAGCAGCCATGAGCCTGAAACACTGGCTGGACCAGGAGAAGTATGGTGAGTCAGTTCTGTGGACTGTTGAATTGGGAAAGGGACACCAAATGCTATGGGAAGTACAAAAACAAACTTACAAAGAAATTGACAGCTTTGCTTTGGACAGTTCCATCATCACATGTTTTGGCTCAGAATCTGTCCTGTATCAGATCTTGTCTCATGGTTTGGGTGTGAATATTGGAGAGAGCTTCAAAGAACTGTAAAAAGGACCAGGATCTTTTCTTTCCATTTTCAACAAACATTTTGATGCCCTCTACTCTTTACCCAAGAATGGCCAAGGGCACAGCTTATCTCATACAAGGCAATCACATAAAATTCTGGTTTTCTACACTTGGGTCTTGAGGAAGGGTAAGAAAGAAGGGCACACTCAGTGAGGACTTGCCATGTGCCAGGCACTCTTCTAAGCATTTTAAATGCATGTTGTCCATTAAAACCTTACTAAAAGTTTATCAGGTGATGTCTTAGGTTGTGTTCTCTGAGGAAACAAAACCAGTGATGCTTATATATGTACACACAGAGAGAAATTGGCTCACACACTTGTAGAAGCAAGCAAATCCATATCCAGGCAGGTTTGGTGGTCAGAAGTTCAACTGAAACTTCTGATTTGCTTAGCTGAGAAGGCTGGTGAACCTGAGATCTGCAAGAGGAACTCAGCAGAGGTCACAGCAGAGTCTAATGAATCCAAAGTTGGCAAATTGGATGGCAGGCTCTTGATGACTCCCAGGATTGGAAAGCAATATAGCAAGCCATTAGCTCAAGAAAAAAGAAGTGAAGATCAATGAGAGAAGCAGCATCCAGCCCCAGTATAAAACAAAGCACGTTTTTTCATTTATGTTGGAAGGAGGCCACACCCTAAAGGAAATTCTTTTCAATTGCATCACAGTTGTGGACTGAATAAAGGTGGTGCATTTGGGTTGATTATCTTATGATGAATATTACACAATTCAGGATTCCTAGTTCTTAACTACCAAACCCTGAGAATCCTGCCCCAGCTAAGCTGTTAGAAAACTTACCACAGTGGACATTATGTCAATGTACACTATTTGTCCATTGTCCATTATTTCAATTATTTCACATGTCATTATTTCAATTTTAATGATTAGGAAATTGAGGCTGAAAAGATTAAATAAAACATTTAACTTCAATCTGCCTTTTAAATGTATAGCCAGGATTCAAATTCACAAATCTCAATCTGAAGCACTCAGCCATTTTGAATATACTGCTAGGAACTTAATTTTATCTTCAATTATCTTCCTCTTACAAATACTGAAAACGAGACTTTTGCTAAGAATACACAGAGTTGGAATTCAAATCTGAGTTTGTAACTTTTTCCCCACCATACGGCATTTGGGGATATCTTAACCACTGGTACTTCAGTTTGTACAAAGTACTGCATGGGGGATAAGATATCGGTCTGGAGTATTCAAACAAATTTAGACATTGCAAGATAGCAAGTGCTGCTCAGCCCTAAGGTTGGGAAGCAACTTCTAGTTTAGTTCCCAGGGACTGTGTGCTCCCAGCTGGTGGCTGGTGGCAGAAATTCCTGCTCTTACATGACAGATGAATGGCCTCAAGGCTGGGAAAGTAATATTGGCATATCAGGGAAGAGAGACTCCCTATGATAACATGTAAAGACATCTTAAAAAAAAAAACCCCAATTGGCCTCAACATCATCCACCAGTGGTTATATGATTATTTCAGACTGACTTGCTCTGGTTACAGTCAGAGGACCTGCTTCCAAGATATCTTGGGCTAGCTCCACTCCTGAGACAGTCTGTGCCATGGCAATCACAGGCAGCCTTGCTCAGGCACTGACTGAGACATTTTAGATGAATGGAATGGGACCAAAGAAATCTACTCTAAGTTATGGGCAATTTCATTTACCTAGCAATTTATCTCTCAAAAGTTATATGAAGTATAACAAACTTAATGATACTGGTCTGTACATGTGAAGATTGCTGAAATGGCAACCTGTATATGTAAACAGGAGAAGAAAAGACAGCAGGATAAAGAAACTTCCAATAAAGTGTTTTCAATTGTGAAAAGACACATTATACTTATAACATAACTTAGGAGTATATAACTTAGAAAATAGTATACATAACTTTGAAAACAGTCATGTGTAACTTAGTAGTAATATTCTCTAAAATTAGATTGCCACAGAACATAAATTAGGTAAATCTGTAGAAAGGACCTTTATATTTCATAAGATTCACTGACTAAAGATTGCACATAAAAGAGATATGCCGAATTTAAGAGTGAAACCAAAGGTTAAGCTGCTTTCCAGAAATCATGCAGGCAATATATGTTTCAGAATAAAAATCTTAAATTCATTTTCCTTCCTCAATTATAGAGTACTGAGTCTTCAGATAACAAGAAGAAAAAAGAAGAGTTTTTCCCCCCCCCCCTTTAAGGTGGTGCCTCAGAAATGGCTAGGCGTGAGCGACACGCTCTTGGCAAGGTGGTGCATAACATAAGTAAATTGCACAGAACAGAGGAAATGGGGCACGTGACTGGAGTCTGGAGAACATCTATGAAGTCGCTGGGTCTGGATCAAAGAAGGCAAAGACTTTAAATGGCAGGAGACATCAAGTCTCTTTATGTGCAGATTTATTTTGTAGCAACATTGTCAGGTTAACTGTTGAATTGCTGGTTTAAACCCACCAGACATTCAGTGGAAGAAAGTTAATGTAAACTGGCCCAACAAAGATTCAGTGCCCAACTGGGTCATTTCTGCATGTTGTCGAGGCTTAATTAGACTTACTTTAAAAAACCTCTCATCTATTTTAATGGTACACATCTTTACCTTATCTGCTGCCTTATATGTTACCAGTCACTTGCATCCTACATCTCAGCCATGAACAAATTAAAAGTTGACATATACTCTGTTAAGTTTCAGGAGTTAACATTTTACTTTTCTTTAAGCGCTAAATACTTTTTAATTTCTATATACAAATAAATAGGTACCCATAACCATTTTTTTTTGTACAATTGAGATTATCCAAGATACCAATGTCTGGCCAGTTTAGAGAACATTGTAGAATTGAACTTAGAGTCACTATACAAGACTCTTTTTTGATGCCGTCATCTGTAAGGTTTTAAGAAAACCATGTGAAATCCCAATGTCCGCAGGTACCGCATTAGTAATAATTTTGCAATCTTCTTTCACCAGCTTCTGGACTTCTGTCACTTTCCTCTCGATTGAGGTTGATGGTCTTCCCTTTCAGCGAATCCTTGACACCTTTCTGGCCTTCCTGAAAATGCTTGATTCATTTGAGTCCTGTTTTATGTGGGTCAGCATTTCCATAAATTGTGGTAAAGCTTCAATAATATAGGAAGATGTCTACTTGGGTTTTGTTAAAATATATTAACCCAAAGATAAAAAATATTTTTTTACAATAAAAATTTTTTTTCAATGAATAAAATTATTTCCCTTTTTCTTTTTGAAGGCAGGTGTATTGCCAGAAGAACTTGTCTATAGCCACCCACTGATCACGGCATGCTAAACACATTCTGTTTGGAGTAAACTTGACATATACATAAACTTGAACCAAAGCAGCAATACATTTTGATTTTCCATTACATATTGTGGATACTAATAATTTATTAGATATTTAATTTGCAAATATTTCCTCCCATTCTTTCAGTTATTGTATTGTTTAATCCTCTTAATATTTTTGGATATTTTGATAAAATCAAAGTTATTTAATTTTGATAAAACTTGTGGTTATTGCTTGTATTTTTCCTGTCACAACTAAGAAACCATTGTCTAATTCCAGGTCATAAATATATGCTTTCTTCTGAGAGTTTTATATTTTCAGTTCTTATATTTTGTTCTTTGATCATTTAGAATTAATTTTTAGGGAGGATGAAGAATAGTTCCCAGGTTTTTGACAATGCAAGAGAGCCAATCGAGACCTTTACTGAGACCAGGGAAGGAAGAGGAGGACCATTGGTCAGGAATTGCAGGCTGGGGTTCAAGAGTTCAATTTGGGACACATCAAGTCTGAGTTGTCTATTGGTCACAGAGAGTGTTGGCTGGGGCTCACAGCCAAGTATTTAACATAATAAATAGGAACTAAAACCATGGGAATAAACATAACTCCATAGCAAGAGTATGTAGAATGGGTATAGAAGAGAATCAAAGACAGCTTTATGAGAAATTCCAACAAGGAAGGGTGAAACAGCAGAGAGATACAGCAAAATGTGAGTGACTAGCAGGGAAGGAGAAAAAACAGGCCACTGGGAGGTCGACAGCAGTTTTCTGGATAGGTTGGATATTGTCTTGGGCAGGAAAATTAAAGTTCTTAAAGCTGAAAGATAATGAAACTATCTGAGGAATGTAGAGTGCTATGCAGCTGATGTATGGTGTGATTGTAAGACCTCCCGTGGATGGGGACTCAGCAACTTCCTAGGCCAGAGTCTACTGCTCCAGAGGTTTCCAAGGTCATATTTAAAAAAAATAAATCATCTAAATGGGGGCTCTCATAATAATCTTATAATATTATTATATAAAAATAATCTTATGTAATGTTGCCATTATCATTTTCTAAACATTTTCTTTCTACATTAGCCCTTTCTATTAGCTCCTCTTCTTTCCCTTCCTCCACCACCCTCCCACTCTTGTGGCCCCTTGATCAATTATAATTTATTATTATTTTCATATCTGTGTTAGTCTAGGTAGAATAGAGAAACAAATTCATAGACACTCATATGTGTATAAGATAGATCTTTAAATACAAGAGCATGTATAATAAAGAGCTATATATGTAAGAGCAACTGAATATTGAGAAAAGACCCCCAGACCGGTCCAGATCAAGTCTTTAAGTCTGATATTAGCCCATCTGTCCAATACCAATCTACAAATTCCTCTTCAGACTCACAGTACACATGTAATGACACAAAATGCAGGAAGATCACAGGCCAGTGGGTGAACAGTTTTGTGGATCCAGTGGTGGTATAGGTATCTCAGCGCTGGCAGGGGTCTTCATGTGGATCCTTCAGCTTCATGTATCTTTTCAACAAACATGTCTTGCAGGGAGTGTTTGTCCCACTCAGTAAGCTATTCATCTCCTTAGAGCTTCCAAATGAGGCCATCAAGCTGCGACCTGATTGGCAGGCTAAACTCCACCCCTTCACTCTTAAGTATCAAGTTGACAGCAGATTATGTAACCACCACAATATCTTATACCATCCACTGCCTCCCTTCACCTATGTATCTGTTGTTCATCGCCCCCCCCCCCGGGGGTTATATATTGATCACTGAGATAGGTACCCCCTTTCTCCATTCACCTTCCCCTACTCTCATGGTATGACTATTCCCATTGTTGTTCCTGAGGGATTGATCCATCCTGGATTCTGTATGTTGACAGCTCTTATCTGTACCAGTGTACCTGCTCTGGTCTAATCAGATTTGTAAGGTAGAACTGGGGTCATGATATCAGGGTGGGAAGTATTAAAGAACTAGAGTTGTATGTTTCATCAGTGCTACATTGCACCCTAGGTCCATTTCTGGTGACCCTTCTGTGAGAGAATGTCCAATTGTCTACAGATGGACTTTGGGTCTCCATTCTAACACCCCTCATTTGCACTGAAATGATTGTTTGGGGTCTTCTGATGCCTGATACCTGATTCTGAGGACACCTTCTGTTCACACAGTTTGAAGTACTTCTTCCATATTGACTTTGTTGCTTCCTTTCTAGATGGCTGTTTAACTTTTAAGCCTCTTCTAATAGCCGGACACCATCAGCTTTCTTCACCACATTTGCATATACAGTTTATACATATGAGAAAATTCAAACCTTATGTCTTTGGGATTTATAAAAATTAGTACTTTGGCTAAGTCTATAATGTCCATAATGCAATTATTTGCATTATTCTAGTGAGGTCAATGACAGTTGTTAAGATCAGGTTTAAAAATGTATATATAGAGACAAAAATACTTAGCTCCATTCTTTACCTGTAGACCTTGCTCATTTATGCTTAAATTTCAGCATTTACTCTTTTTTTTTTTTTTTTACATTTTTCTTGAGGGCTCTTTCAACTCTCATTACAATCCATACATCAATTGTATCAGGCATATTTGTACACATGTTGTTATCATTCTTTTCTAGACAATTACTTTGTATTGCACCCTTGTGATCGGCTACTCTTTTTAACACTCCCTCCTCCCCCACACTCATGACCCCTTCACAGATTACAAATTACTTTTATTTTCTATCTCACACCTATCCACTGACTCCCTTCCCCCATGGTTTCTGTTGTTTTTCCTCCTGGAGGGGTGTGTGTGTCAATCATTATGACCCCACCCCATTCCCTTCTTTCTCTCCTTCTGTTGTCACTATTCTCCTTCCTGCTTCCTGTTGCATGTGTCATGAGCACTTATTTATATCTGTGTACAAGCTCTTGTCTATTATGAAGTGAGAGGTATCACTGGGGTCAGGATAATGGGGAGGAAGGAAGCCTCAAAGAACCAAAGGAATATTGTGTGTTTCATCAGTGCTTACTGTGCTCTGGTTAACTTATCCTGTCCCTGTGAAACCTCTGTGGGGGATGTTCCAGTGTCTACAGATAGGCTTTGGGTCTCTGTTCTGACTCCCCTTGTAGTCAACCATGTGGTTTTGTTTGTTTGTTTTTGCTTGTTAAAGGTCTTCTGATGCCTATGCCGGTCCCGATGATACCCCATGATTGCACAGGTTGGGGTGCCTCTTCCATGTGGACTTGTTGTTTCTCTACTGTGTTGTTTCACCCAAGGTAGTACTTTTATGCAGGCTGATTATCATCTTTTTCCCCCTGTGGCAGTCATGTGCTTATGTTAATTTTATGATTGAAATGTAGGGGTGGAGTCTAACCTGTTAATCTGGAGATAGCCATTGAGTAGCCAATGAGGCCTCTATGTGGGCATGGCTTTCTCCTGAGACTTCTGGGAAATCTCACGATATTTCCCTCGTGAAGATGAGAAACTATCTCTCCCAGTTGTTGGGAGTTAGTCTCAGAGATGATTAATCACGGACAAGGCAAGCTGGCAGCGTTCGAGAAGCTGGAGGAGCCGGCGGAGACACCACACAGCTTTGCCCTGATGGAGCCAGACCTCTGAAGCTGGGGCAACCAGATGAAGACCTCTGTCAGCGATGAGTTGCTTCTGCTGTTGATGGACCCTGAGCCCTGGAGGCGAGGTACCCTGCCAGCACTGGAATTCTGCACCCACACACCTGTGACTTCGTGAGTCAGAAGAAGACTTTATGGACTGATTTTGGGCATATGGGTTAATATCGGACTTATGACATTGGACTGGACTGGGCTGGGATGCTTTCTCCATGTCCCATTCCTTTTGTATATAAACCCTTTCCTTATATCAATATGCATGTCCTTGAATTTGTTCCTCTAGTCTACCCGGACTAACACCCCTCCCCACCTTGTTATAGTGGAGGGCTCTAAATCACAGACTGATTTGCTAACATTGAGTATTTAAGCACTGTGCCACCAGGGGTCCTTGGCTGAAACATACTTGAGGAACTTCAAAAATTCTGGGAAAATATGTATTTTTTTAAAAAGAAAAATTTCCATTGACTTTTTAAAGTTTGTTGCCTATGATATCAAAACAACAACAACAACAACAACAACAACAACAATAAGCAGAGTGTGAAACCACACAATCATTGTCATAAGCAACCCCGGAGGCCAGAGTAGAACTGATCGTCCCTTTGGATTTCCAAAGTTGTGATGAGAGCATCTTTCGCTAATGGAGCCTGAGGGGCTCCAGCTGCTGAGCCCCCAGCTCATAATCTACCACATACCTGTACTCCTTCATGAAAACCCAAAGCTTGGTGTTCTGGCCTTCTTTTTCCAAGCTGCATTATATGTATCCCTAGGGCTTCCATGACAAATGCACACAAAGTGAATGACTCAAGACAAGAGAAATGCGTTCTTCCGGAGCTTGGAAGGCCAGAATCCCAAGCTCAAGGTGTTAGCAGAACCGTGCTGCCTCTGACACCTCTAGAGAAGAGCTCTTCTGTGCTGTTTCCAGCTTCTAGTGGCACCGAGTTCTCCTGGGCTTGTGGCAGAGTAACTCCAGTGTCTACCTGTGTCTTCACAGGACCCTGTTTTCTGTGTTTGTCTGCATCCTTTTCTATCTCTCTTGAGGATACTTTCACTGATTCGGGGCTCACTAATCTAGTCTGGTCTCACCTTGGTACTTATTATCTAAGATCCAACTTCAAAATATGGTCACATTCTTTGTGTCTGGATGGGGCTACATTTGCGGGGGAATCTATTCAGTCCACCACACACCCCTTTTGTCATTTCTACTCTTCTGAAGTCTAAAATCCTTGAATGACGTTCAACCTCCTACTTCTGGCTCCTGGCTCCAAACTATAACCCCAACCCAATGTAGCTCTGTCGCATGCAGCCACTTTGACCTGTAGCCTCTCTTCCAACATGCCACCTCCAAAACCCTCCCAGAAACTGTTTCCTCGGCCCAAATCACAGTTCACATGTTTCCTCATTTGTTCTACTCTTTTTAATTTTGGGGAAAAACCCCCGAAATTCAAATATGCTTTCTAGAGATCCTGTTTTTCAAAAGACCAAATCAAACTTGTTGCCATTTAGTCAATTCTGACTTAGAGCATTTTTGAACTGCTGACCTTGAAACTATCAGCCCAATTTGTAAACCTCTAATGCCACTAGGCCTCCTTAGGAATCCCTTTACATCTTAAATAGGACAAAAATAAGAAAGAGACAAATTACCCCAAAGAGGGACACCATCAGCAAGAGACTGTAATGATGTCCAAAGCAATGGTGGGTACGTTGTCATCCAGTTGATGGGTTTTTGTCCCACGATATTAGTAAGCTGAAATAAAATGGACAGTTGGTGCAGGATAATTGGAAAGATATTTTATTATCTACCCAGACGTAGAGAATGAGGGAGGAGGAGTTTCCTTACCAAAAGCGGTCAGGTTCCCCAAATTGGGGGCACTTAAGTCTCTTATATGGGCCTTGGAGACGTAGTGGTTATTCATTGGGCTGCTAACTGCCAAGCAAACAGTTCAAAACCACTCGCTGCTCCATGAAAGAAAAATAATCTAGGAACATCCATAAGGGCAATTGTATCTTGTCTACAGGGTTGCTGGCAGCGTTAGCTCACCTGTCAGTGAGCTTTGGGTGGTTTTCTTTGCTTTGGTATTTTGGTTTTGTTTGGGGGCTGGGGGTATGTCCTCTTATCTCCTGCAATTCAATTAAACTCAACTCAACCCACCCCAACCCAACCTACTGCCGTCAATGCCTACTCATACCAACCCTATAGTGCAGTGGTTCTCCACTTCCTAATGCTGTGACCCTTTAATATGGTTATTCATGTTGTGGTGACCCTCAACCATAAAATTACTTTCATTGCCACTTCATAACTATAATTTTGCTACTGTTATGAATCATAAATAGCTGATACGCAGGAGATATTTTCTCTTTGAGGTATTTTCATTGTTACAAATTGAACATCATTAAAGCATAGTGACTAATCACAAAACAGTATGTAATAGTATATTGTGAAATATTTATTTGCAATTACATATAAATGAAATTTTGTCTTGAAGCATAGTGTACCACGCCTTTTAGAACCCATTAATCTGCCTTTACCCATTAATGGAGGTCAAGCGGGTGAGTCATTTTCTCCTGAATATTCCCTAGACGGGTCTTCCACGGCGCTGGAGAAGAATGCTGGCTCAGATAAATTATTCCTATTCAGTGGTTCTTGGATCTAGAGTTAGTTGATATATGGACTGCATACACTTTTAGACTTAGTTTAAGCTGGAAAGAACCTATAGGCATTCAAGAAGGTTCTTGGGATGGATTCTGATGATGATTCCAAAGAGGATCTAGATAATAGAAGTGTAGAATCATAGAGAAGGTAATGTTGGTCTCAGAATTTCAATATGACTAATTATATACAATAGAAAATAATGGAAATAATCACGAAAATCATTACCCATTCATTCATCATTGTCCAAAGGAGGCCTAAAGAAGAGAGTCAGGAGGAAAGTTAGACTTGTTTATAGGATTGATTTTGGAATTCTTGCATCGCTTTGATCACTGGTTTAACTCATGACCATGGGGCCCTGGTACTCCAATCCCAGATGATATGCATCTGTAAATCACTAAGAGATTGCCTGATTGCTCAGCTAAATCCCTCGAGGGCCACACTTGCCCCTCCTGGGCTTGTAAGGGGAATTATAATCTGCTGTCAAACATGCTCTGCTTGAAGTTAAAGTTTTTCATATTGCTGGTTATGTTAGTCTGGGTTGACTAGAGAAACAAATTCAGAGAAAAAGCTTAATATACAAGAGCGGTTGGATATTGAGAACACATCCCAACTCAGTCCAGATCAAATTCTTAAGTCCAATATTAGCCCAGATGTCCAATAGCAATCTATAAGGTCCTCTTCAGACTCATGAAATGCAAGCAATGAGGCTGAACGCAGGAAGATCATGAGCCAGTAGATCCCCCACTGTGGATCCAGTGGTGGTATAAGCATCTCAGCGCTGGCAGGGGTCTCCACGTGTCTCCACCAGCTCCCAGGGCTCTGGTTGCATAAGCATAGCTCCATCAAGTTCATAGTAAGGTTTCACAGTGAGTGACATCTATCCCACTTCCATTGACCTATTTATCTCCTCAGCATTTCCAAGCTACGACCTGATTGACACGCTAAAGTCTACCCCTTCACTCTTTTTCTTTTTAGTCAGAAGTTTTATTTTAAAAGATCACCTTAGGGCTGAGCCCCGGTGGTGTAGTGGTTGTGCGTGGGACTGCAGCCCACTGGGACGGAGGTTCAATTCCAGCAGTGGGGCCGGGCCTCCTACTCCCACCGCCGGAGACCAGTGATTCCCCCCCCACCCCCATCCAAAAAAAAACAAACAAAAAAAGAGATCACCTTAATTTTCTGTTGTAATATTCACCCATTTATCCTTTAACAGTTGAAGCATTAAATAATGACTTTACTCTCAACCCTAAATAATGTTATACTCATTATATTTCAAATTCTTTTGATTTCTCATGGAGAAAAACGAGCCCAGGCATAAGCCTTTAATACTTTCTGCTTGCTAGTCATACAATGCAATTTTAGTATGAAACTGTTACTGATACTTGAACAGTTTTTATGATGGCCAGAGAGAGAGCTCAGCAAGAGTGACAACCATGTGGCTAGGCTTGACAGTCAAGAGCTATGATCTTTCAACCATTGTTCAATCTATTTTAATATCTGGCTTATATTATTCTCCAAATCTTCCAGTTTGTTGCTAGATAACAGATGTGCTATTTCTTCCTTGTAGGATGCCAGGGTCTCCTTATAAAGAACTTGAAAACTCTCACGCTGAATATTGTCTTGCAATTTCTTCTCATTATAACCTCTTGTTTCAAGTTGTTTGTACAATGCACTGTTATCTGTTCTCAGCACAAAACCTCTATGAAACCAGTGCTCAGGGAAGAAATCATAACCATGGTAATCAATATTATCACTCCGCCTTCTCTCCTTTGGTTTTCTAACTCATCAACTACTCTATCTTCATCTAAAATGGGAGAACCTTCAGCAATCATACAACTCCTCTTCTTTAGCTAAATCAACCACATTAATACATTTGGTCCTGATTTTGATGCAAGTTCTTTGCCTAGTGTGGTGTACCGGTGAGCAAGATGTTTAACTGCAGCATGGTCCTCACAGCAATGGCTCCCGGGGTCCCAACTCATGCTCCAACGCATGGCAGGGAGGAGCTGGAAGGGGCGTATAGGGCAGAGGTTGCAGCCCTGGGGTCCATGAGACTCTTCATGGAGCTTCCAACTCACTTCCACAGCCCGGTCGCTGGCCATTGGTTACCTGGCCTTCTATGACAGGCTTCTGCCTTGTAAAGTGATCAGATTTTAACATTGGTAAAGCGGGACACCATTGACTGGGGGGTGGGGGTTATATTCCCTTCCTGTTCTCCTGCCATTCCCTAGCTTGTTGTGCATTCTTTCCAAAAATCAGGACTTTTAAAAAATGCCATGGGATGCAGGAAAAATTGTTTATAATCAGCACTGTCCCACCAAAAGCGGGACGTCTGGTCACGGGGTCCAAGACAGTGGAATAATTCGGGTTCCCCTTAACTCTTTTCTCTTTTTTGGGGGGCATCACTGCCCTCTGGTGGTCTTGGGAGCTACCCAGCCTTGCTCCTGGAGAGCTGCTGCTGGAGTTGAACCGCCATGCCCGTGGGTCGCAGTCCTGCACTCAACCATTACGCCACCCGGGCTCAGCCCTCCCCTTAACTCTTAAGTCGCAAATTGACAACAGATTACTTAACTACCACACTGGTTAATAGAATAAACTCAAATGAAAGCTGAAGCTAAAATGTAGCTAAAGTTCCCACTGTAAACTACAACCTTTTGTATTTATTCTAATATAATGCTAACCAGGAAATTTTTATGTTGTTATTTTTGCAGCTGGGTTTTCACTCACCTTGAATTAATTCAATATTTGGTATTAGTCAGAATCAACTGGATAGTTGTGAGTTTCTGTTTTCTGCCTTTTTGATACAGGCTGTTGTATCATCTCTCAAACTTGTAATTTAGCACTGTGGGAGGTAGACTTATGTGATATTTAGTCCTCTAATATCTGTTAATTAAATAAATTCTTGTCACTGTGTCAAAGTACCTCTGACCCACAGACGACCCCATACACAAAGTACATGTTTTTTTTTTGGCATCACTGCCCTCTGGTTGTGGGAGTAGGAGGCCCAGCTTTGTTCCTGGAGAGCTGCTGTTGGATTTGAACCTCCAAACCAGTGGGCTGCAGTCCTGTGCACAACCACTATGCCACTGGGGCTCGGCCCCAAAACACATGTTTTTTTTTTGCTCCTTTCTCTCATTGTCTTCACAGTCATCGCTACCTGAGATTATTTTTGTACCAATTGTATTCCATCTTTATTTCATATACATCATCTTTTCCTCCTATAGCCAGGTGGTTAAAAAAAAGTTGGAAGAAATAGAAAAGCGGAGGTATTCCCTTTGGCGTTCCCAAAGCAGCTCCAGGAGTATAATTACTGGTTTCTCTACAACTTTGTCAAAGGAACCAATAGTATTGTGCTAGTCACTGGCAGACACAAATGTTGGTCTTTTGTTTGGTTCCTCAATTTCTCATAAACCAAAGATCATCCTATTCCTATTGACCTGTTTTATGGAATCCTCCCGAGGGGAAACAAATACAAACCACAAAGGAATCACTTAATTAATGGTGAAAGGGCCGTAAACAGATGTCAGCCAAACAGCGCTAATGGCTATGGAATCCTGAGAAGAGGAGAAGCATCCAGGGCATGTGAGGCCTAAATGAGACTTGTGTGGGCAGCTGTGTGTCTTTTCAAGTCATTAGTAAAGGCTCCCCCACCTCCACGGCTGCCTTTTCTCCCCACAACGGGAGGTTTCTCTTGGCTGGGTCTCACTCCTCACCTCTGTCCCCATTGCCACCCTTACCCCACCCCCCTTCATTTCACGCTTAACAGGGCTGCTAGCAGAACTTTCTAAAGTGGAAACCAGTGATCCTGTCACACAGGTGCTTGCACTAAATACTTCAAGTGCTGGGTTTTGTTTTGTTTTGCCTTCAGGGTAAATTCCACAGCCCCCTTACATTCTAATCCTGCACACCAGCCAGACTCAATGTTGCTGCCACCAGCAGAGTCTTGTGCTATGTGCAAGGCTGGGCTTTCTTTGCTCCCTCCCGATTAATGTCTGCTCAGCGCAGCTGTTCCTCCCTCTAGACATCACCTTCCCAACTGGGATGCTTGCCTGTCTACTGAGCAACCAGGGAACTCTGGACAGGCCCTTCCCTGGGCTATATCGTATTGTGTTGAGATAGTCATAACTCCGTCTCATGAAACTCAGGGAGGGGACAGTGTCTTTCATCTCCATGGGAGGAACTCAACAATATTCACAGGGTGATTGAAGGACTGAATAAATAGATGTTACAATGTTCTACTCCAGATCCATGAAAACAAAACTCCCACCCAAAACCCTGTTGCTGTCTAGTCCATTCCTACTCAAGTCTGTCAGTCGAGAACTGCGCTTGCGCCATCACGTTCAATGGCTGATTTTTTTTGGGGGGGCGGGGGCGGATATATTATGAGACCTTTTCTTCTGAGATGGCTCTGAATGAATTCTAATCTCTTACCTCTAGCTACTGAGGTCATTAACTATTGCCACCACTCAAGGCCTCCTACAAGAGGCACGAAAAGCCAAAGTCTCAATATCAAAGAAATTCCATTTTAAATGCATGTGTGCACAGGGACATGTGAGCGCACACACACACCCCCCGATAGGAAAATCCTTAACCTTCAAAGCTTCCTTTATATTACAACCTGCAAAGACAGGGAAAGCAGAGTTTCTCAGAGGCCAAAATACGACGCTGGAGGGCTTTCCACTTAGGTTCCCAGAGTGCTAGAGAAATCACAATGCATCATTGTTTTCCAGTCTGTGAATAAGGCAAGCCCAGAGGCTCCTGCTGCAGTAGGCAGGCAAGCTCATCAGAAAGGCTGCCTGCCGTCTGCAAAAACCTCACTGGCAGGAGCCTGTTAACATCTGTCTAGTCCCTACGGTTTCAGCTGCAGTAATAAGTTGTTCCCAGGAAAGTGGAAAATATGCAATGAGAAAAACAGGCCACTCCGATTTGCAGCTTAGAGAAAGGAGACTCAGGGACAACGAGTGACACGCTCAGAGCACACTGATTGGGCTCCAACTAAGCAAAACAGGATTTAAGAGGTCACAAAAGGCAGGAAAATCAGCAAGCTGAAATGAAACAACATACTCCAGCCAATGGGTTCCTATGACACACTCGGCCTTTATCAAGCACCAGCTGGGCATAGGCCTCCCTTGGGACTTCCTTGAGCTTCCTTTCTCCACTGTGATTCTGGTGTAATTGCTTCATTTGACCTCAAGAAATTCCATGGCTTTTCTTGATCTGTTCCTTGTGTAATCACCAGGGAAGCTTTGTCAAGTCTCACTTCCATACTCTGGACAGCACGGCTTGCTATGTTATAGAGATCATCACCCACTGTTGTCTGAGTCATGGAGAATTATTAGAGAAGAATTGCGCCTCAGTTCACGATTGCAAGGAGTTGGAAACAACCCAAATTTCCATCGACTGATGAATGGATTAAATAGCTGTGGTACATACATACATACAATGCATACTACTTACAATACACTATGCATCGCTCAAAAGCAGTGATGAACGCATGAAGCTACATGGGAAGAACGGGAGGAAATTATGCTAAGGGAAGTTAGCCAAGTGCAAAAGGACAAGTAGAACATGAGCCTGCTGAGGTAAACTTTTTTAAAAAATGCAAAAGGGGCATAGGGAAAAATTACTGTACACAGAAATTCCTGGGGTGAGGCTCAGGAAGTATGACGGGGGCCAGACCAAATCCAGGACTGCATATAGTAGCCAACTGAGGAGAGGGGCAGATGACGATGTATAATGGAGAAATGGGGTACAACCCACTCCAGGGGAGCATACTGTTTATACCTCCACAGGGAAAGAGGGATCAAACTGAAACCCGGTGTTCCAGGATGTGAATGCAGCGTGACGGCATGGAGCAAAGAGCCAGTGGAGGGGTCTGAGGGCCCAACACCAATCCCAACTATGTGGACAGTCGCCTTTCCCCTCAGGGGAGTTTTCTGTGGAGGACAGCACTGAGGCTGCAGCTCTGGAAGAGAGACATGTCTGACCAGAGCACAGGAGAGCAAATGAAGGGGGAGGCAGAGAGAGTGGAGTGCATCCTGGCCCCCCGAGCCTTGAGGACCATATCCCCATTCAGAACAGTCAGTGCACAGAGAGGACCAGATGAGCAGCTACACTGTGAAACACGGCATCCCTTGCTGACCCACAGCCCTACAGGGACAAAGTGGAGAAGCAGGGTCGGGATTGCACCCGGTCTGACTCCACCACACCAAGGCAAAACACTAAGGGTATGCAGCAGAGCAGCAGGGGGAGCATAGAATGGAGTTCCTGAGGGAGTGCCAAGGATATATTTTGGGGACAGGGTGTGGCACCCCATTGGTCTCAATGGGGGGATACTTCTGGAGATCAATGGACAGACCTTGAACTATTTACAAGTTTTTCTTTTGTTCTTATTTTTATTTTTTTACTTATATATATTCTTTTGACATTGGGGTTTTTGTTGTTGTCATCATTTTGTTTTCTTTTGCTGCTTCATCTTGCAATGCCTTGTCTTTTTGTGTGCATATTATTGTCTCTACCAGTCTATCTGGATAAGATATGCTGGATGAGCAGTATGGAGGAGAACACGATGGTATTGATATTAGTTTATGCCTCAATTTTAGGAAGAGATGGCTTTGGGAATCCAGATAATGACTTCTAGAACTTTATCCCCTTATACCTAAGGGCATGAAAAATACTATTCAGGCTCACCCTTAACATCATAACTGACACGTCAATGCCAGTTTTTAATTAAGAAAAAAAAACAAGTCTATAGAAAATAGTAGTTTTACATATTCTATTTGAGCCTCTCTCTATTCCTGTACATGAAAAAATTATCAGATATTATTTTACCCATTTAGTAGATGTTGAAACCTAGGAATGATTCTGTGGTCACAAAGAACATAAGAGACCATAGAAATCATCTATCTATATCTTTGTGGTCACCTCATCTCATTTATAGACTTTTGAATCAATTCATTATTTAATATCAGATTCGAAATTAGAGTAGGCTAGTGTATAATTTTAATTAATAAAATTGGAGCATTTTACAAATTATTAATTTGTAATTACAAATTACATTTTACAAATTATTAATGTCTTAAGGCTGAGCCCCGGTGGTGTAGTGGTTGCGTGCGGGACTGGGGCCTACAGGGTTGGCGGTTCAAATCCAGCACCAGCTCTCCAGGAGCAAGGCTGGCCCTCCTACTCCTACCAAGGGGCAGTGATGCTCACCAAAAACAAATTATTAATTTCTTTATTCAAGAGAATATTTCTTTCATTTTCCTAGACAGGCAATAGGCCAATGAGAGAGGAAAAGAAATAACAGATGTTTTTCCAACCAAGAGTGCATATTTTCTTTTAGGTCCATCATTAAGCCAGAAAATGAAACTCACTGCCATCAAGTCAATTCCACTATATAGCATATTGTAATTTTCTTCTATGACTACCAGAATTCCAGATTTTGCATTCCAGTAGAGTTTTGGTCTTGGTCTTGGTGGGTCGAGGAAGGAGGTGGTTCTGTCATGTTTAGGATTGTGCAGTGTTTCGTCCTGTTGTGCATGGAACTGCTGTGGATCAGAACCCACTCAATGGCACCGAACACCAACAACAGCATAGGACAGAGGAGAACTGCTCCTGATGGTTTCTGAAGTCTTTCATCTTTAAGGGCACAGACAGTTCAGGACTAGCTTCATCCTGAAAAGTGACTGATGAGTTTGAACTGCCTACCTGGTGATGGACAATCCAATCCTAAGGCCACTGTACCTCCCAGATTCCTATGGACAGAAGAGAGCGGTCTAAATCAAGAGAAAACACACCAGGAAAGGCCAACGACATATTCTAAGGAATCCATATTCCCAAGAACTTTTAGAGCAGAGCTTCTCAACCTGTGGGTTGCAACTCCTATGGGGGTTGAATGAATCTTTCACAGGGGTCACCTAATTCATAACAGTAACAGTAATAAAGTAGCAATGAAAATAATTTTATTCGGGGGGGGGGTATCACCACAGCATGAGGAAATGTATTAAAGGGTTGCGGTATTAGGAATGTTGAGAACCGCTGTGCTGGAGGCTGCTTGCAGTATAGTGGTTACATTTTGGGATGGGCATCACAGGAATCAGCTGTTTTAAACCGTCACCTGGTCTGCAGGAGAAAGACAAGGAGTTCTGTGCTCGAAAAGAGTTGCAGTCTCAGGAACCCACAGGAACTGTTCTAGTCTGCCCAAAAGGACTTGATGGCAGACAGTGTTTTGTTTTAGGCCTGCTAGTGTGAATACCAAAAGCCCTGAAGGGGAAGGAAGGTTAGTTTGAGACTTGCCTAGTTCAGGTTTTAAATATTCCCATACTCTGCCCAGGGCACAACCGAGTCTGAAAGTTTCAGAGTTGTGGAAAATCTTAGCAAGATTGCTGCTCTGGAGATCAGCTTTAGGGATGGAGGGGATGCTGACATTTAGAGAGGACTGATTATGTTATAAAGAACCTGGAGGAGAACACAAAGAAAATCCAGCGTATATGGCTTCCCCCGGTACCTTGAATGGTATATTTAAGAAGAAAAAAATAATGGGGTGTTTTGTTATGAAAATCAAATGAACCCCTGACTTTACCTCCTTTCTTGGTGTCTCTTGAGACTATAAGAAAGAGGTTTCTGTCTATTCTCTCTGTGTTAGGTTTCCATGGTCAAGAGAAAATAAAGGAAGGAAACCCAAACCTTATTTACTCAACAAAAAATAGCAAAGCTCCCTATCTGCAGGGAGGATGGAGGACCACAGACACAACAGCACACAGGCACACTTGACCACAATGTGAGGAGGGCTAGAGTAGAAGCAGAAGCCATGTGTCACCTTTTTATATTCTGGGGATCAACCTCACTTATTGTGTAAGTCCAGGTAGACTAGAGAAACAAATACATAGACTCGCATATAGATGTAAGGGTATGGTTTAGACATATACAAATACATAGACTCGCATATAGATATAAGGGTATGGTTTATATATAAGAGTAACAGGACACTGAGAAAGCAACCCAACCCAGTCCAATTCAAAGTCACAAGTACGATATTAGCCCATTAGCCCATATGCCAGTCTATAATCTCTCCTTCCGACTCACGAAGTCACAGGTCAGTGGGTACAGAGTCCCGGCACTGGCAGGCGTCTCCCCATGACTCCTCGCTTCCAGGGCTCAGGGTTCATCAACAGCATCCAGTGGTGGCAGAAGCAATTCATCACTGGCAGGGTTCTCCACGTGGCCTCTCCAGCTTCAGAGGTCTGGTTCCATCAGGGAAAAGTCATGTGGCTTCTCCGGGTCCTCAGATGCTGCCATTTTGTCTTGTCCATGATTTATCGTCTCTGAGACTAACTCCCAACAACTGGGGAGATAGCTTCTCATCTTCACGAGGGAAATATCGCAACATTTCCCAGACCTATCAGGAGAAAGCCATGCTCACATAGAGGCTTCATTGGCTACTCAATGGCTATTTCCAGATCAACAGGCTACACACCACCCCTATATCTCAATCATGAAATTAACGTAAGTACATGACCACCACACTTATTTTCCCACACCTGCAAAATTTTCTCCTTCAGCTGTGTAATTCTCACTAGGAAAATACAAAAGAGGAGGGGAAACATGGCTTGGATTTCTACTATATTACATATTACAGACACATATTGCTAAATAATTATGTCTGTACGTAAATATGTGTGTGGACACGTGTAGTTTAAATACAAATGGAGGTGTGTGTGTGTGTGTGTGTGTGTGTGTGTGTGTGTGTATTTCAAGATCAGACCCTCTCGGTACTACTGTTTTTGCCGGTTATCGCCTATCCCTGTGGAGATGTCTACACTTGGTTTTTCTGTTTGTTGTCTACACTCAAGATTTCTCTCCTTTCATTCTCTCTCATATTCAGTACAATGAGATTTCATCCACTGCTCCACAATATTGCTTTAGACCAATCAATGACCATAATCCAATCCAAAGGGGAGCCAGTAGAAGAATAGAAGTACAAGCAACCTTCTTTTCCTGATCTTCCAACATCTTTTATCCAGAACATTTGTCTAACATAATTTGGACAGATTAGGGGAGACAAGTCTCTGGAGAAGGACTTGGTAAAGTAGAGGGGCAGTGCAAAGAGAAAAAAAGTTCTTAAGGAGATGGACTGAGGCAGAGACTGCAACAATGGGCTCAACTGTATGAATAATTGTGGGGATGGTGCCAAGCTGGGCGGTGCTTCATTTGCTTGTACATATATAATGTTGCTGTGGCTCAGAACCAACTCAATAATCCCTAGCTACAACATTGTAAGAAGAGGTACTTGTAAATGATGTGAGATGATGGAACATGAGAGAAGAATTATAAACAATAATCCAGTTGTCAAAGTTTGTAGTCAGCTGTTATTGTGTTATTTTGGGGGGCATCACTGCCCTCTGGTGGGAGTAGGAGGCCCAGTCTTGCTCCTGGAGAGCTGCTACTGGATTTGAACCGCCAACCCAGTGGACCGCAGTCATGCACACAACCACTACGCCACCGGGGCTCAGCCCGTTATTGTGTTATTCCAAGGCAACTTGGATTGCATCCTCTTCTACTGAATGAAAGAATGATATGGTCTCAGTAAATTAATTTTCTTGGTATCTCAGAGTTTTCAAAGTTTTTTAAAAAATGATTTTTATTGTGGACTCTTACAGTTCTTATAACATTTTGTACATCAACTGTATCAATTGTATCAAGCATATTTGTAAATATGTACATATGTTGCCATCATTTCCAAAACATTTTCTACTTGAGCCCTTGGTATAACATTCCACTTTTTTCCTCTCCCTCTACCACTCACCTACCCTTATCATTTCGTATCTTACACTGTCTGTTATCTCCCTTCACAAACATTTCTGTTATTTGTCCCCTTCAAGCAGTGTGTGTGTGTGTGTGTGTGTGTGTGCAGTGCTGTATATCCAACTTTGTGATGGGTTCTCCCTTTTCCCCTTTCCCCCCTCCTGGACCATCCTTCTACCATCATGATATCACTATTCCCACCACTGTTCCTGAAAGGTTTATCTATCCTGACTTCCATGTGCTGACACCTCCTATCTGTACCAATGTGTGTTCTCCGTTCTAGCCAGATTTTGAAGGTAGACCAGTGTCATGCGGAGAGGGGAATGTATTCAGAAATTAGAGGAGTGATGTGTGATTGATCTATGCCATACTACACCTTGGTTGAATTAGTCCTTCCTTATACCCTTCTGGGGGATATCTAATTGTCTAAAGATGGATTTTTGAGTCTCCACTCAAACCCCCTGATTCATGATATACTTGTTTGTTTTGGATCTTTTGATACCTGTGCTTCTTCTTTGTGGGCTTATTTGCTTCCCTGCTAGATGTCTGCTTGTTCAAATTCAAGCCTTTAAGACCCCAGACATGATATCTTTTCATAGCCCAGCACCATCTGTTCTACTCATCACCTATGCGTATGCACCCATTTTGTCTTCAGCGATCATGTCAGAAAGGTGAAGATCAAAGAGTTCTAGGTTATTCGAACAATGTGTTCTTGTGTTAAGGGAGGCCTTGAGTTGAGGCCCTAAGTCTATCTGCTTTCTTAATAATTAACATATAAATATATGCACATTGACTTCAATCCCTTTCATTATAAATTAATATATACATGCTTATGTATACCTCATCTGCATATATACCTCTATAAATAGTTTTTGCATCCTACGTCTTTCCTTTGTATCCTTTCACCTTTCTCCTATTCTAGTATCATGCTTACCCTCCATTTGACTGTCAGTATTTCCTCTTGGATATACTGTTCTTCATCAAACCCCACCTGGCATTATACACCCTCCTCACCATCAATTTTAGATCTCTTATTGTTCTCTTATCTCTGAGTTTGTTGGTTCCCCGGTCCCTCTCCCCACCCCTTCCTCTCCCATGTACTTCTGGAACCACGGATTCCATTGTTTTCTCCTCAGGATTTTTCATCCTGCTTATCTTATATACATAGATATAGAGCAAAAGAAAAACAAAATACAAAATATAATGAAATAAAATAAAGAAAAAACACCAAAATCATTAGCATAAATCCTACAACCAGAAAAAAATATAAAAAGAGGAGCAAAATAATTCTGAAGCCATCAGAAGAAAGGAAATAATAAAGGTCAGAGCAGAAATAAATAATCAACAAGGCTATAAATTGGTTCTTTGGAAGAATTCATAAAATTGAAAAGCCACTGGCAAATAGACAAGAAAAAAATGAGAAAATGCTAATTAGTATTACAAATGACAAGGCATAACTGATAAGAAAAAGAAAAATAGCATAATAATGTGAAAATGTATAATCTAACAAGCTTGAAAAATTCTGCAAGCATATTACCTACTAAAGCAAACAAAATAGAGGTAGAAATCCTAAAGAGACCCATATAAAAATGTGAAACTGAAGATCTCATAATAAAAACTACCAGTAAAGTGTCCTTGCATTGAGGCAGTACTTGAGTAGAGGCCCAATGTCCATGTGCTATCTTAATATTAACATATTAATATATGTATATAGAGCTATCTCCTTATTGTTATTGTAATGGGCCAGGGTCCAACCAGGCGGCCCCCTGGATTGGGCAGTTCCCTGGACTAGGCAGCCCCTTGGACCAGGCAGCCCCTTGCACCCCTTTTGTGTCAGCCTCACCAGAAAAGAGATGAACAACCTAGTGAACTTTGTAAACCCTCTGGCATTTCACAGAGCTTATCTCCCTGAAGGGCACAGCCCCTTCACAGAACTTATCTCTCAGGGCTGAGTCCATACAGTCTCTTCCCTCAGTGTTCCAGGGGGCAGATCTCTGTTCTCACAAACCATATCCTGATTCAGATCCTGCAACTACAACATCAGAAAGCCTCATGCCCTGATTGGTACATATGTCCTTGGCTCAAGCCCTATATATGTCCGACTGTCCCAATACTGGGGGCGGCTTCCCTGGTCTAACTCTAGGGCCACGGGTCCGCCCAGGAGCTCAAGATGCTCCAGTCTCTCTCTCTCTCTCTCTCTGCTGTCCCTTCTCTTCCCCACAGTCCTTCACTACCTCCAATAAAGCATATCCTCTTCATCCCTAATTGAGCTCTGTCTCCTTCCTGTGGCTCTGTCTCAACCGCTCAGTTATATGTAAATATATTTACACATGTACATGCCTACATAGAGACCTCTATAAATATCCTTTGCCTCCACGTTCTTTCCTCTATTTTGTTTTACTTTTCTCTTGTCCCACTATCATGTTTAATCTTCATTCAGGTTTCAGTAATTCCTCATGGTTACATTGCCCTTGATTAAGTCTCAACAGCCCTTCTCTCCATTGATTTTAGTTCACTTGTTGTTCTCTCATCCCTGGGTTGGTTGACAATCCCTTCTTTTTCCAACCTCCCCCTCTCCATGTCCCCAGAACCATCAGTCCTGTTGTTTTCTTCACTAAATTGTTTATCCTATCTTTGTTCTAATAATCCAGCATTCTGTGATGCTCGCCTTCCCTACATGATCACTGAAACAAAATGGGTACATAAGCAAATGTGGTGAAGAAAGTTGATGGTGCCCAGCTATCAAAAGATATAGCTGGGGTCTTAAAGTCTTGAAGGTAAACAAGCGACCATCTAGCTGAGAAGCATCTAGCTGAGAAGCCCATGTGGAAGAAGCTCAACAGCCTGTGTGATCATGACGTGTTGATGGTATCAGGTGTCAGGCACCTGATGTGAATGGGGGGTTAGTGGGGGTGATGGTGGCATGGAGTGGAGACCCAATGCCCATTGGACATCCCTTCACAGAAGGATCACAGGGAAGGGAAGAGTCATTCAGGGTCCAGTATAGCACTGCTGAAGAAAACATAGAGTTTTCCTCTAGTGTGGAATACAGAAAGATTTCTCCCAAGTTGTGTCCCCCAAATATATGCCAAACCTAAGTGCTTGCAACTAATAGTAAATGATTGTCAAGTTATTTCCTTGAAGCATCAGCAATCCAGAGCAAGCAGACCCTATTGTCTGTCCCATTTGCAGGTTAGGCACAGTGGATTGCTGTTAGGGACAGTGGATTGTTTACCTTGAAAGCTTAGACTACTGTATTTTTCGGGCCATAAAATGCACCTTGCCATAAGACACACCCAGTTTTTAGAGCAGGAAAACAAGAAAAAATACTCTGAACCAAATAGTAGCAATATACTAAATTACCCTGGGGTAGCACACCTTCGGACTATAAGACATCCTCATTTCCCTCCTACTTTTGGAGGAAAAAAGTGCGTCTTATGGTACGAAAAATATGGTAAATCAAGTCTCCAGGTCAAGGGCAATCAAGGTTAGGTCACCTCATGAATCTAGAAGATCCATGCCCATCTTAACACATGTATACCCTTAATTCTGCCTCTTTCTAGAGCGTGTACACTCCTAGATTGTCCCCCTTCCATTACTGTATTACCTATAGTACAACTCCTTCCTGAGACATATATCTTTACCTGAATTATGGGGCTTGCATGTCCCAAAAGATATATAAGCCTTGGTTAGTAATAAATCTGGTTTCCTCCTGCCCTCTTGTCTCCCATCTCCATGTGTACCACCAAGAAGAGCTGAGGTAAGCATGCTACTATGAAATGTCTGATTTCTTTATATTACTCTCTCTCTCTCCCCTGTTTCTTAGAGTTTACTTTCATTTTTATGTATTTTAACCATACAATTGTGCCTACTGAACCCACGATTAGTTGTGGGGAGCTAACTACCCCCATATTCTAGTTCTTTAATGCTTCCTTCCCTCCATTATCATGACCTTAATTCTCCCTTACAAATTGGATTAGACCAGAACATGTACACCGCTACACATAAGAGCCTGCAACATAGGGAATCCAGGATAGAGAAACTGCTTAGGGCCAACCATGAGAGTAGAGATACCAGGAGGATTAAGGGAGGGTGGGGGGAAAAAGGGGGGATTGCTCACAAAGATCAACCAGAACACCCTCCCAGGGGATGAGGGGTGATGGAGGATGGTATAAGATATGAAAATAATAATCTATAACTTATCAAGGGTTCGTGAGAGCGGAGGGGAGTGAAAGAAATGAGAAGCTGATATCAGGGGCTCAAGTGGGACAAGAATGCTTTGAAAATGATGATGACGGCATGTGTGCAAATGTGCTTGACACACTGGATGAATGCATGCATAAGAGATGTAAGAGCCCCCAATAAAGGTAAGAAAAAAGTATTAAAAATTATCAGCAAAATTCTAGGGAGTGGAATTCCACAGCATATCAAATAATAATAAATCACAATTATTTGTGATTCATATCAGGAATACAAAGGTGATTCAACATTAGAAAACCTATCAGTACAATTCAACATATAAACAAAACAAGGGAAAAGAATCACATGATCATCTTGATCAGAATAAAACTTTTTTGCTAAAAGTCTATACCTTTCCATCATAAAAACTCTCAATAAAATTGGAATAGAAGGGAACATCAGCATAACTAGTGACCTATATCTACATAAACTGCAGCAAAATCTTATTCTCCCCCAATAAAATGATTTTTTAAAAAAAGCTTTTATTGTTGCTGAAAAAGAAATGGGAAAGCATTCCACTGAATATAAGAAAGACAACTATTCTCTATGTCATCAATCTTATTCAATATTGTACTGGCTGTCCCATCAAAAGTAATAAGGCAAGCAAGGAAAATAAAAGGAAAAAAAATTGGTAAGCTAGAAGGAAAACTAGTCCTACTTATAGATGGCACGAACCTGCACATAGACTATCTCTGAGATTCCACACCAAAGTTATTGGAACTAATGGATGAATTCAGCAAAGTGGAAGGATACGAGATCAGTAAAGAATTCCACCACCTTCTTCCTTGGAAGGTAACTCTAAAGAATGCTATAACCATAGAGCAATGTCATGGATATAATGTGAAAGTAAAATTTTGCTGAAAATCGGGCTGAGGCCCAGTGGTATAAGTGGTTGAGTGTGGGACTGCGGCCTGCAGGCTTAGCAGTTCAAATCCAGCAGTGGCTCTCAGGAGCAGCGCTGGGTAGCTCCCACAACCATCTGAGGGCAGTGATGCCCAAAAAACAACAACAACAAAAAATTTTGCTGAAAATCAATCGATTCCAGCAGTACATTGGCAGGGAGCTGCCCGGCATTCAGGCATGTGGGATTTCCAGACCTCAACTATCGAACCACAGAATCCTGACGCAGGCAAGTTGACACAAAATCCAACTGTCAGAGTAAGCAAAAATTATTGCTCTAAAATAATAAAAAACATTTATTAGAAAATAATATCAAAATGTGAGACTATTGTATCTTAATGTGCCCTCTAACTGGGTCTATAGACTTCTGAAGGAAGTGGTCCCTTCTCTCTAACCATTTCTGAAAGAATTCTGTATGATTCCAATTACACTACATCAAAACAAGACATGGCATCCTCAAAGCACTCAAAATTAGGATCCTTGTCAATGTTCTTTGAGTTGTGAGAACAAGAAGTCAGAAGGGAAAGATCAGGGCTGTTGAGTGGATGGTATAAAGTTTCCTAATAAAATTTTTAGAAGATAGTCCTTGCTCCTTTTTAAGAATGAGCAAGTGCATTATCATGACAGAAGAAAATGCCTCAGCACAACTTCCTGGTCTTTTTTTTTAATCAATAATTTAGTTTTCAATTTTCTCAAAACTCCTTCAAAATAAACCCCAAGACCAAAATGTGTAAATTGTTGAATAGAAAGCTGATCTACTTTATAAATCTTCACACGATTTATAGTAGAAATTTAATTTAAAATAATAATAATAAGCCACTGATCATTCAAGAAAGTCTATCAACATATCCTTTTATAAATCCAAAATAGCAATCACTCTATGTGTTTCATATGATCTATCTGCCTTGAATGATACTGGCCTAGCAGATCCTCTCAGAAGTCACTGTTTTGATTGGATTCTTTTTGCAGGCAAGTGTACTAAGACAGGTTTATTATTGAGGGAATTTGTCTGCAGTTATCCACTCCTCATAGGCACGTGCTTAAATTTATTTATTTTTAATAAACTTGTGCATGTATGAACTGGCACTCTAGTAATAAGTTTTTACCCACCTTCTTATATTAAAAAGCACATAGGAAGAATGTTTACGGAATATTCCTACATACACCCAAGAATAGACTTGAAGGCCAAGGGTAGTCATTGAGGGCATTGACCAAGTGGCCTAACATAGTTCATAATGGCAATGTTCTGCATCCTAGTTCAATAAAAGCTTGCAAGAGACCCTCTAATTAGTACAAGTATTGGTTTCTTCTCTGACCAGGGATACGATAAAACGTATCTGCTGGAATGTAGGGAACTGTAGAACAAAACACACATCTTTAAAATTAGCATTGTGACTGCACTTACAGAAACTGAAGAACTTCTAAAATTAACACCCAAGATACTTTTTTAATCAGCAACCGAAGCCACTCCTGAGGTCACCCTTTCAACCAAATTATAGTCTGGCCAATAAAATAAACAACGTCCATGGGGAATGTGATCCTTAGAACAGTCAACGATGTGAGAGGGCAACATTTGTCCAAAAGCAAAAAGAAAAAGAAAAGGCGGGCCAGGGAAACTAGAGGGATCGAAACAGGGAAGGCAGGAGAAAGAGGGAGAATGCTGGCCTGCTGTAGGGACAGCAGCCAAAGTCATGAAATCATTTGTGTATATGAATGGGAAACAGTTTGCTATGAAGTTTTTCAAGAACTTAGAGATAAAACAAGTCTTGGCCGTTGACCTCCATAAGCTCATGATCCCATCCTGTCCACACATATAAAGTTTTGATTAGTGTTCTCATGCTGACACAGCTGTTATTACCAGAGCTGGTACTGGAACTGGATTTTGGAGGGCTTATTTCAATACACTTTTCTCCTCTTTCCCACTGATCAACCCTCACCCACAAACAGGAAATTTTCTGGGAACTTAAGTCCAGGATCCAATACAACCAGAAGTGAAACATCTGCCTCACCAGCCTTACTCTAGAGAAGTGCAGCAATTTAGGGGCATACAAAGGTGATGCTTATGAATTAGGGTTTTTTCTTTTTTTTACAGTCTTATGGTATTTTTTTATTGAAATAGTTTATCTGACAGTGCACAAAAAGTGTTTTTGCCATATAACTGTGAAATATCAACTCTACCACCTCCCAGGAAAGAGTCAATAATCACCTTTATCATGCGCTAAGGTGATTAAAGTCATGGGTACAAGGCATGATCACGAGAGACTCTCTTAGCACTTATAAACAAATTATAAACAAATACCACCTGAAGAGCCAAGTTCCAGAAGAAACGTGGCCAAAGCCAACACAGACATGAAAGTGGGGGAGAGGCGCTGGCTGGCCGCCCTGGCAGGGAGCAGGCCGTCCCCTCACGTTTGCGGGAGTTGCTCGGTTACCAGGCACAGCGGCGCTGCTGTAGTAGGATCCAGGTCCTTAGAAAGAGGCGCCAGCTCTCCTGTGTCACACTTGGCCGTCCCCTTCTGCCGGCGTCCCTCCCGGTGTTCTTTAGCACAAGCAAGATCTAGGAGCTCCCTGGCAAGTCACATGTACCCCATGTTGCTCTTGGTTTCCCATCTCTTTCTTGCTTCAAATCCCCACGCCAGCAGTTTCTTCTTGCGAACCGCCTGCGACTTCTCCGCGTTCTTTGTGGCTGGTACAGAGTTGTGGCAGCCGATCCCTTTGGGAAAAATTCAGGTAAATAGTATTACAGTGGTTCTTCCTCAAGCTTCCTTGAAAGAATTGGAGTGAAAGTAGCAGCTGGTACATTAACAAATGTCTGTAAAATCGTTCTTGGATTTGCTGACAGCTCAAATTTCAGTCCATGTTGCAGGCCTTTGGTGGTGGTGGTGGTTCGGTGACATTGAATAGGTTCTGATTCAGAGCTACCCTCGTGCACAACAGACTCAAACCGTCCTGAGGCATCTTATGCTTGGGCTCATTGTTGCAGCCACTGCGGCCATTCATCTCATCAAAGGCCTCCAATTATTTAAATGACATGAATAACACAAGGTTTAACACCTATTGGAAGGCTACAATGACTTACTTCTTTATTATGTAAAGCTTTACTGATACTTCTGTGAAGGACAGCTGCATTAGTCCCTAGAGAAAAAAATAGACACTCATCTGTGTAAAAAAAAAGTTTTATATAAAAGAACAATTGTATATTGAGAAAATATCCCAACTCAGTCCAGATCAAGTCCATAAGTCCGATATTAGCCCATATGTCTGATACGAGTCTATAAATTCCTCTTTAGACACAAGCAACACATGCTATGATGCAGAATGCAGGAAGATGACAGGCCAGTGGTGGGAAGTGGATTGAGGGGTAGTGGAAGCATCTTAGAGCTGACATGAGTCTCTACGTGGCTCCTCTCGCTCCCAGGATCTCACTGTATCAGCAAAGCTCCATCTGGCTTGTCATCAGAAATATCGAAGCAGAGAGTGTGTATCCCACTGAGGTCATCAAGAGATGACCTAGTTGACAGGTTAGATTTCACCCCTTCCTCAAGTTGACAGATTATGCAACTTCCACAACCATGGTGTAGAACTGGTGGATTTTCATGGATTTCAAATGGGTAATTATCTATATATCATGACATCTATATATCATCTACATAAGGCAAGAAAGTGATCTGAAGTCTTTCACACAGTCTCCAACTGGGACAGTGGGAGTCTACTCTGGAGGGTTCCACACAGATATAAACCACCAGAGACAGCTATCACATGGCATTACGTGGTTTGTGAAGACCCTGACATCACCTCAAGGGGCCCCATGGTCTGAGCAATGCAAAGGAATCCAAAGTCATTGACAAAGCAAGCAATCAACTAGGACTAAGTACTTTTATTCATTCACATGGTCACTTAATAATTTACTTGAAGCAGAGTTCACAAACTCTGATGCCTCTTGGGATTGGGCAGTTCACGAAATTGATAACTAACAGCATATGCCTCACAAATAGCTTATACCTTTTGTTGCCATGTGTTCCAAGGCCTTCCAAAGAGAAGCTAGATGTAAATTATTATATGAAGTCATCTCATTTTTTACGAATCTCTCTGTGCCAAAGGTTCTCTTAGGGAATCAAGCCTCTGGTCCAATTTTGGTTTGCAACTCTGATTCAAAGAATGATCCCACAGAACATTATCTCTCAAATTGGTTGTTGTCGCTAAGATACTTGTTGTTTATTGGTTATTCAATACCTAATAAAAATTTATGTCAAATACTATCTCTATGAATTATAAGTTTTCCATTTTTCCCTTTCTTAAGTGTTTTTGTTTAAATGAAGTCAATGCAAATAAGTGTCAAACTATATAAATCAGTACCTCCCAAATTTTGGTGAATATCTAAACCATGTACATAAATATAAACTCCATCCCAAAGTTTCTAATTCAGAACTTTTATGGTTGTTGGGAATGTATTTATGTCTAAAAAATGTCAAGGGGAGCTGCTGGTTCAGGAACCACATTTGAGAACCCTGGGTATAAACTAAGGCTAAGTCACCATTCTCTAATAAGAATTTCTAATGAAGACAATTAGAAACATCTGTTGACTAAACAAATCAGGGAGAAAATCCCTGGGGTATTCTGATCAGATTCTTCCCAGATGGTGTAAAATTGATTTTATGAAAAGGAAATTTATCAGGCTGCAGATCACAAAGGGGGCACTGATGTACACAGATCCACATCTGTGAATGATATCATTGATTTTGTTTTCCAGAACCCAGATGACATCAGGGATACTATGTCCAAGTCTTGAACCATAGCTAATTTGCCATAAACTTTCTTAGCCATTCTTAGGGGAAATAACTGGTGACCTCGAATGAAACCTTACAGAGTCAAACAAATGGGGTAAGTAATTTAATTGTGGGGATCTAGGAAGGGTGCTGGGGTAAATATGCCAAAAATACACTGTTGTCATTACATAAAGTCAAGTCAACTTGATAAAGTGTAGGAGCAGTGTCTAGCATGTCAATCAAGGCATACTCTAACCCTAACCCTAGTCCGATTGTGCCTTCTTAGGGTCATGGCCTTCTCATAGGAGGGTCCTGGGAACCTCCCCACTCTCTCTCCTTTCATCTTTCGGGTATGGAGTCCTCAGAGAGCTGCCAGAGCCCTGTGAAACTTCCACTGTCATTGGATTCACACAACTCTGCACCCATGGGTAGGCTTGTGATCTTTCTGTATTCTGCATCATTGCATGTGGCTGTGTGAGTCTGAAAAGGAACTTATGTACTAGTATCAGACGCATGGTCTTCAGGTGGGCTGGGCTGGGATGTTTCTCAATATCTAATGACTTCTTCATAAAAGCTTTTTCTTACACATATATGAGTGTTACTGCGTTTGTTGCTCCTAGTCAACCAAACCAAACACATACATGAAAAGGTATCTGTCATGCCTTCCATCTTATTCAGCATTACATCTAAACACTCTCGTAACTCATAGTGTTTCCTTTCCTCCTACTTCCACTGGGCTTGGTGAGTCATTAGGGGTGCAGTTACTATCAAGTTGTTTTGGACTCTGAGTGAACCCATGTGTACCAGTAAAACTATGTGGCATAAGATTTTCAATGGCTAAAATTTTGAAAGACACTTCTCGGTATACTCAAACTTCCAACTTTGGGGCTAGTGGCAGTGATGGTCATGTGCTTATGTTAATTTCATGATTGAGATATAGGGGTGGAGTCTAGCCTGTTAATCTGGAGATAGCCATTGAGTAGTCAATGGGGCCTCCGTGTGGGCATGGCTTTCTCCTGAGACTTCTGGGATATCTCACGATATTTCCCTCGTGGAGAAGAGAAGCTATCTTCCCCAGTTGTTCGGTCTCAGAGACAACGAACTACAGACAAGACAAGATGGCAGCATCCCAGGAGCAGGAGGAGCCGGAGGATAAGCCATATGGCCTTACCCTGATGGAGCCAGACCTCTGAAGCTGGAGAAGCCACGTGGAGACCCCTGCCAGTGCTGAGTTGCTTCTACGACCACTGGATGCTGTTGATGGACTCTGAGCCCTGGACATGAGAAGTCATGAGGGAACTCTGAACCCCCTGGCCTGTGACTTCATGAGTCGGAAGGTGACTTTATAGACTGATATCAGGCATATAGGCTAATATTGGACTAATGACTTTGAACTGGACCAGGCTGGGCTGCTTTCCCAATGTGCCATTCCTCTTGTATATAAATAAACCTTTTCCTTATATCCATATGTATATCAATGAGTTTGTTTCTCTAGTCTCCCTGGACTAACACAGTGCCTCATAGTATTTACCATTTGCACCACACAAGGATGTCTAATAACTCCTACTTAGCACAAAGCTTCATGGCAACACCATCGCCTCTGGAATACTCTCTTTATTTCTGTGCCTAAGAATCTTAGAGTTTTGTTGTAATCTTCAATGAGAATATGTAAGTATGCAATTACATTAATATCTAGTGCTTATAAAATAGATAATATACATGTACAAATATATGTGTTTCTAATATATTACAAAATTAGGCAGTTGTGTGAATGGAACAAAGGCATACTGCATGGTTTGAGATCAGGAAAGGTGTGTGACAAGTTTGTATCCTCTCACCATATTGATTGAATCTATATAGTGAGCAAATCATCAGAGAAGTTAGCTTGTATGAAGGAAAGGAGAACTTGAAGGGCTTGCTGATAAATATCAAGTATTGAAGCCTCCAGTATGGATCAGAAATCAATATTAAAAAGGATCAAATACTTAGAACTGGACCAATCAATAACAATGATAAATGGAGAAAATATTGATGTTGTCAAGGATTTGATCTTTCTTGGATCCACAATAAATGCTTATGGAGGTATCTGTAAAAAGATCAAAAGATGGATTGCATTAGGTAAATCTTGTGCAAGACCTCCTTAAAGTATAGACATGTAAGGATTTTACTTTGAGAACTAACGTGCACCCAATCCAAGCCATGATATTTTTAACTACCTCATATGGATGTGAGAGTTGAACATTGAATAAAGAAAACAAAAAAAAGATTTGATGCATTAGAGTTGTGATGCTGGAGAACAATACTGAGAATTCATGAACGACCAGAGTTCTGCTTAAAGGCAAGAGCTCATCTTATTTACTTTGGACAAATTGTCAGGAGAGACCAGTCCCTGGAGAAGGACTTTGGTAAAGTAGGAGGGCAACCAAGAAGAGGAAGGCCCTCAATGAGACGGACTGGCACCATGGCTGTAACAATGGGCTCCATGGAAGGATGGTTCTGTTGTGTATCAGGTCACTACGGGTGGGAAATGACTTGGTGGCACCCAACATCCACAGCAGCAACCATCATCATCTGCCATGCCAGCCTCTGGATTGCTGGGGGTTTGAACCCCCTCTGTGGCACCTCAGCAGACAGGCCTCTTGATCCAAACGTCACAGTCTTGTAAACTCTGTGGGTCAGAATCAACTCTACCACGGCAATATAGCATGGCAGAGATAAAGTCCTTCCTTTCCCCCAGAATGCCAGGCTATAAAAAATGAGGAAATTGGGTGGCATCATGGTTGAGTGCAGGACTGAGGCCCACAGGGTTGGTGGTCCAAGTCCAGCAGCAGCTCTCCAGGAGCAAGGCTGGGCCTCCTACTCCCACCAGAGGGCAGTGATCCCCCCCCCCAAAACCAAGGAGATTTAGGCAAATGTGTTTATAGAAGAGAGAAGATGACATGTTTTCTCAGTGATGACAACAACCTAGTTATCTTGAAGGATGAGGGAAGTGTCCTCAAAGGAACTGATTTTCAATTGGGTCTTTGAAAATGAACAATTATAACATGATGACTTTGATGATTATGCTGCTGATAATTATCATTTCATTTACTAGGCGCAATGCTAAGGAGTCCTGGGGTGCGAACCACAAAGTCGGAACTCAGAACGAACCATCCACTCTAAGAGATAAAATGAGGCTTTCTGCTTCCATAAAGATAGACATTCTAAGAAACTTGAGGAAGCAGTTTTGCATGAGTCAGATACAACATCATGGCAATGTGTCTGTTAAGCATTCCACAGCCATTTAATTTAATCTTAAAAATAGCCATAGGCCTATACATTACTAACCTTCTTTTATAAAAGATTTTCAGGCAGATTAATCAAGTTTTCAAGGGTTACACAACTAATGAGAGGTTGACCTGAAAGTTATGCTTAGATGTGTCTGTTTTAGTGAGTGACTTGTGCTTTTGACTAATTCCTAAATACCAATCTGCCAAGAAGTCATATGGCATTGGTTGGCCTCCATCAAAATCTTGAGAAAGAGTCTAGTTTCCTACTTCCAAATTACCAATCTAAGTTATATGTGTTTTGATAATGAAAGTCCTTTTTAAACTCTCAAACTGGGAGCATTTCACACATCATATGCCTAACTATTGCACTGAGAAAGAATACCTACACCTCCTTAAAGTAGACAAGCCAAATCTTTCTCTAGACGTGCTATTGTGCTGTCTCACAATACACAAAAACTAATAGGAGTCATCAGCACATTTGCAGAAGTACCATGTGCCTTAGTTACACATTTCTGGTGTTTCCTAAATATCTCACCAAACAGATAATGTGAATGGAATTTGATTGTGCAAGTCAAATGATACCAGTACCACAGAGGTCAAAGATGAAATAACAAAGAGTAATAATGATATCAACTACCCCTGAATTAATATCTACTATGTTCCAGGAGCTCTACTAAATGCTACAAGTATTCTTCCACTTATATCACTTAAAATGGCAAAACATATGTAAATATAAATTTCTAGTTTAATTATCTGAATAAACTACCCTTTATATTAATCTAGATTCTCTTCTGAAGAAAATATTCAGTCACAAAATTAAATTAGTACCAGATTGGACAACTGAGTGTTTGAGCAAGTACAAATTGTTTATAGATGGTTGTTAGAACAATTCTAATTTTCGTCGAGGAACTTAGATTGTCAAACAAGAATCTGGGCTCACAGAGAACTATCTGAGAAGGCCATAATGTATGCGGAGTGAGCAAAGGGTCTGTGATAGGTAGGCTTATTGTGGCAACCTGGCCAATGAACACATGTGGAATTAACTGAAAGGCAGAGAGATAAATGACTTGAGGCACTTTGCCCTTTTTGTCTTTTGCTCTTTGATTATTGGACCCGTGTGAGCTGCCTTAGCTGTCCTCTGACTCAGTTTCCAAGCTACACTACCTGTGGGAACCTAACCTGTGCACTGTGTTGTTCTAAGTTGAGGTTCCTTCGAGACCTGCTGTGCCAGACTGCTGAAATATACATCTCTTGAACTGGGACTGTTGGATCTGTCATCTGGCTGACTGTTGGTGACCTGCCTTGCTGTTTGCTGCCTGTGACCAGATAGCCTGAATCCCTCTACAGAGGACTTACTCGGTGCTCCTCAAGACTCCAAGGACTGCCAGTGCAGTAGCTGTCTCAAGGAAGTGAGTTGCACAGAGACATTTATATTGCTTTATAGCTTAATTAACTGTTTATTTCCTATGTTAGATAGCTATATATATATATACTAATTATATATATTTATAGTCCTGGTTTTGTTTCTCTAGAGACTCATGTACAACATAGGCTTCATAGGAAATACTTCTTCACAACGCTTTTTCTCGAGTGAAGGAACAGTTCCTCTATGGATCACTAGTGGGCTTTACAAAGGCCACAGGTCAATGGAAATAAAAAGAAGTACTTATTATATGACTGTATAATTATTTAATGAATTCATTAAATAATCCAAAGTCACTAGTTTTACAATTACATCTATTTAGATGTAATCAAGAATTTAAACACACATACACACATACACACACATTTTCATTGGGGAAAAAGATCCTTGTGCTTAGTTTCCTTCAACCTAATTTGGAAATCTTACAAAAAGGATATAATAAGTTCATTCAAGTTGGATACATTTCCTCTTAGAAACAGGAAATGTATCAGGAAAACAAAGGATTAGCCAATATACATGTGTTTGATATACTCACAGTAAAACCCATTATAGATGATCAACTTAGATAAAAATGAGAAATTATTTTGTCTATACATTTACTGAAGAGATATAGATCTATAATTTCTATGTAAGAGGAACTAGGCTTGGATTTAAAAGTATAGAACATAATAATAATAAGAGTATTTTTTTAGAGAGACAGATACCTCCAAGAGTTGAGCTGTTTGGCCTAGAATTGAACTCACACCAAGTCCACTTTCAGCTGCGTGAAACGTAGACCTTTAAGGTGAATGATAACATTGATGAGCATGGTTGTCTCAGAATGACCAGCTATATGGAAACAAAGGGAAGCTGTTGCCTCAGAATGAAACTCAGACAGCAAGAGTTATAGGAAAGGTCAAATGAAAATGCCAGGGAGGAAGTAGGAAGAGTGCTCTTACATTGTGTGGATTGCCATCAATGTCATTGAACAAAATATTTACAGGTCGTTGAATGAAAAACCAATTTGTTCTGCAAACTTTCATCCAAATCTCAGTGAAAATTTAAAACAAACTATGTAGTAGTTCCATAATCTGGTGTCAATTTGAGGATTAAAAATGTGAGAGTGGAGTCTTGCCTGCCAATCTGGAAATAGCCAATGATACCTCTGTGTTAGTCTGGGTAGACAGGAGAGACAAATTAATAAACACTCATATATATATATATATATAAATATATATATATAAAGAGGTTTATATACAAGAGGAATTGAACATTGAGAAAGCATCCCAACCCAGTCAAGTTCAAGGTCATAAGTCTGATATTAGCCCATATGTTCAATACCAATCTATAAAGTCCTCTCCAGACTCAATACACACAAGCAATGAAGGCAAATGCAGGATGATCACAAGTCAGTGGGTAGAAAGTCCTTTGATCCGGTGGTGTTGTAAGCATCTCGGCGCTGGCAGAGGTCTCTCTGTGGTTTCTCCACCTTCAGAAATCTGGTAGCATCAAGGTAGGTCCATGTGGCTGTCTCTCAGGAAGTCAGCCTTGTTAGTTGAGTATCTCCAAGGGAGTGAGCTGAGATAGTGTCTCTACTTCTCACAAGGAATGACCACATTTCTCAGCATTCTCAGGAGGCTATGCCCACAAAAAGTTTTCCTTGGCTATCTCAAGATTGACAAGCTAGACTCCACCCCTACAATCCTAATCCTCAAATTGACACCAGATGAGGTGACTTCCACAGCCTCTGTGTGGGCATGGAATTCTCCCAAGAATTCTGGGAAATGCTCTGTTTCCTCCTTGGAGATGGGAAATACCTCTCTCTCTCTCTCTCTCTCTGTTCACTCACTGGGTGACATTGCAACTGATAAGACACATGTAACTACGCTAGAGCTCTGAACTGGAGAAGTCACATGAAACTACCCTGAGGCATCCCTGGGTGCTGGAGAAGCCAGGTGGAGACCCCTGTCAGAACTGAGATGCTTACAGCACCACTGAATTCAGAAGATTTTCACTCCCCTGGACTGTGATTTTCCTACATTTGGCATCATTGAATGTGTTTCCTGAGTCAGAAGAGGACTTTATAGTTTGGTATCGGGTATATGGGCTAATATCAAGCTTATTACTTGATCTGGCTGGGCTTGGATGTTTCTTCAACATTTAACTGCTCTTGTATATAAACCTCTTTATTATTCTCATATTAGTGTCTATGAATGTTTCTCTAGTCTACTCAGGCTAACATAAACAACAACCCAAAAATGTGAAATGACAGCAACAACAACAACAACAAAAATCCACCAAAAAAAATAGAGAAAGTGAGATAGGTAAATAAAATTTGAAACATATTGAAGGCAAGGAGACAGTCTCCTTTCATTTTGGTAAATTATGAGGAAAAGTTGTACTAGCTGAAAAAGACATCTAATTGAATACAAAAGGCAGTTACTGAGATCAGAGGCAGTTTGTGGCCATGACATTTCCAACAAATCACTCTTCAAAGTTCAGAGAATTCTGCATCACAGGTATATAGCACAGCACCATCATTGACCTTCACTGAAAAGAATTCATTTGGGCTTAACATAGTTTAGGTTGTCTCTTTAACAAAATGGTGAAGGGTAAAAGATTATTTTGAAGGGAAAAAAACAAAAACTAGATTACAGAGGGAAAAAAAGCAGCATAACAAATCCTCTTTTAAAGATACTAATGATACAATTCTGACTCGAAATATGGTGTACTTACTGTGTACCCAATACTGCTTGCTCTCCAGTCCATGCCAATTCATTGCAATCACATGGAGTAACCCAGAACTGGCCCGCAGAGTTACCAAGGCTGAGAGATGAGGCTTTTTGCCCTCATGAAGATTTCTAAAGTCTTGAAACTTCAAAGGGGGGTAGTCCTACTCTGTCATATAGGGTTACTGTGAATCAGAATTGATGCCATGGTAGTGAGTTTGAGTTTGAATCAGAAACAGGTAACCATTTCTTTCCCCCTCTTACAAGTTGGTGGGTTTGAACCACCATGCTCTGCATTTCATCAGAGCACCTAACTGGGGCATCACCGGTCTCCTCATTTATTCGCTTAGTGTCAACAAATATATTTTGAGCCAACATTTGTGTTTTAGGTTCTGTAAGTGGAAGACTCTATCCATCTTTGGGGGATTTTCCTCATCCTTCTCTCTTTCATTTTTCTTTTTTTAATTGCTCCCCTTTGATCTTTTGCTTAGTTTTCATTCTTTCTGTTTTATCTGCTTATATAAGATACGCATGAGAACTGGAGGAGAAAGCAATGGAACTGATGGCTCTGTGGGGGGAATTGAGCGAATTGAGTCGGTGAGGAGGCTGGGGGGAGGGAGCAGTGAGCAAGCAATGCCATGGACAGGGGAACAACTAGGGAATTAAAATGAAAGGCGAGGGCTGGGGGTGGGGCGGTGCAGGGACCCTGGTGGTGTTAGAGCAACAGTAAGCTAGCTGAGGGGAATTACTGAGAGGCAAATGAAGGGTGAGTATGATAGTGGGTAAGGAAGAAGGTAAAAGGAAACAGAGGAAAGATCTAGGAGGTTAAACCATTGATAGAAGTAGAAACATAGTTGTGTATATATGTAAAGATATTAATTTGTAAAAATAGAGGTATTGATGTATGCACATATATTCCTCAATATATTGCAGAAGTGGATAAACTGTGGGCCTCTACTCAAGCCTTCCCTCAATGCAAGAACACTTTGTTCTGATAATCTGGCCCTCTGTGATGCTTGCCCTCCATACACATCACTGAACACAAAATGGGTACATAAACAAATGTGGTGAAGAAACCTGATGGTGCCCAGCTATTCCAAGTTTTAGCATCTGGGGTCTGAAAGGCTTGAAGCTGAAGAAGTAGCCATCTAGCAGAGAAGCAACAAGCCCACATGGACGAAGCACACCAGCATGTGTGATCATTAGCTATCAACAGTATCAGGTGACAGGCATCAGAAGACTAAAAACAAATGATCATTATAGAGAAAAAAGGAAGTTTTGTGGAGACCCAAAACCCACCTGTAGAAAATTAGACATCATCTCACAGAAGGGTCTCAAGAAAGGGACATGTCAGCCAGGGTGCAATATAGCACCAATGAAACACACGGTATTCCTCTGGTTCCTTGAGGCTTCCTCACCCACAATATCTTGATTCCAGCTCTACCTTACAAATCCAGCTAAACTAGAGCATGTAGACCAGTACAGACAAAAGCTCTCGCACACAAGATCCAGAACAGTGAAACCACTCAGGAACAGAAATGGGAGTACCAATACCAAGAGGGTAGGATGAAGGTTTAGGGAAAGGGGGAGAACGAGGAAATTGAACACAATGATCGACTCCCACAAGGGGAAGTGATTTTAATTCCCTAGCTGTTCCCCTGTCAATGGCATTGCTCGCTCACTGCTCCCTTTCCCCAGGCTCCTCCTCCCCTCAAATCACCCCCAGAGTCATCAGTCCCAACAGAAACATAGGTGAAGGGAGACAACAGTCAGTGTACAATATGAAAATAATAATAATTTATAACTTACCAAGAGTTCATGAGGGTGGGGACTGAGGGGAAAAAGAGGAGTTAATACCAAGGGCTCAAAAAGGAAAGAAAATGTTTAGAAAATGATGATGGCAACCTATGTACAATGTCCCTGATACAATGAGTGTATGGATTGTTATAAGAGCTATAAGAGCCCCAATAAAATGATTGAAAAAAAAACCCCAAAGGAAACATATCTTCACTTGCATAAAGGCAGCCTTGGACCCCATACATAGAGGTCAGTCATGTGCTTCTAATAAGTATTATGAAGATATTCCTATTATGGGGGGGATAGAGTGTGGGATGATTTTAGACAGGAGGATATGACTCCAACTCACAAATTAGAAGGCCTTCCTCTACCAGAGTCCTGGCCTCCTAAGCTTCTTAATTATGAGCACAGAGGCTTTGTCCACATGCATTCTCTTCCCAGGTCCTAATTTCCAGTCCACAAAACAGCATTACAGAGAACAGTATTGATAAACAAATGAGTGCAGAAATACTTTAGATTTAGGACTCATCCTACAGTGTGTGATTTCATTAGCATAGCAAAAGAACAATTCTATTGTTCAAACACAGTCACATACACATGTCCGAGGACTCATATGTTGAGGGTACAAAATTTAACACCTAACAAGGTCTCCAAAAGGCAATCATAACAATACCAAAGATGTTCATTTCAGAAGGGAACACGATGGGGTATACTGGATCATGAAAGAACAGCAGAGAAATGTGAGGGAACCAAACTCAACCTATATCCATCTTACTCAGGCTTCCCAGATCAAAGCCCTGTGAAAAGACAGAAAGTTTCTGTTCCTATCTTCAAGACATTTAGTTTCAGTATGCCTTTCTCCCAAGTTTAAAGTAGCTGGTCAAACTCCCACTAGAGTATTACTTCCATTTGCAATTTGATTGTGTAATTCATAGAAAGGTTTAATTATTCCTACAGTCTCAGTGAGAAACGAAACACTGATCCAATATCAATAGCACTTTGTTCACATTGGCCAAATAAAGAATTCCATTTATGAAGTGTTTATGAATATTGCCTTTGGCTGGTTTACACAATCAATTTCTCTTTCCCCAGGTTTTTCTCTCAATCTCAATCTCTCTCTCTCTCTCTTTATGGGGTGTAATAGACACATCACAGCTCTGTTCACATGGGAAGCAGAAACAATATTACTTTAGAGTTTGAAAATTACAGGGTGGAGGGGTGAACACTGGGCACTTTGAACTGGACATCAGAAAAGGCAACTTAAAGACCTGATAGTAAAAACTGACAGGATTCTCTGTTGTCTCACCAATACAGAAGCATGGATTAAAACCTCCAGAGCAAAAGTCTGAAAGTAGAATGAAATATAATAAAAATGACACAAAAAAACCCCACAAAAGTAAAACCCTTATCTTTAAGAAAATAATCAAAAGAACAATGATAGCGACTGTTTGGTGATAAAATTATTTTTCCCCACAAATTTTCTAAACTGCTCCATAACTTACTGTGATTGACAATTTTTTTAGTAGAAAGGTCATCTAATATACTGTTCTTAGTTTACATACTGGAAACTATAAAACCTCTCCAAGATCATCCTCTTTCATGAACACAAGGACACTGATTCTTGAGGAATCGCTCGAAGCGCAGGACAATGAGGATTCAGTCCTGGTGGTGTAGTGGTTACATGTGGACTGACTACAAGATTAGCAGTTAGAATACCAGCTGCTCCGTAGGGAAAAGCCAAAGCTTTCCACCCCACTACAAATGCCCAGCCTGGTCACCCACATGGGACCGTTCTACCCTGTCCTGTAGAGTTGCCCAGTCAGAATTGTCTATGTGGCAATGAGCTTGGTTGTCTGGGTGGGAAGGTTTGATGACTCGCAGATTCTTTACTGCCCTTAATTTAGTATTCAATCGGCCAATGGGCACTGGGAACTTCTGAAATCAGGTCCTTTTGAAGTAAAGAAAGTGGACCTCATTCAGCTAAGGCATTACAAAGTTAAGTACTATGACTTGATTTTATATCATTCTTTAGCCAACAGAGCTCTCGCATTTCACATTACAAATGTAAACCTTCCCATACAACGAAGAAAGCCTGGTTTCTTTGTGTGTGGAGGAGCTGGGATGAGAATCCAGGAGCATAGATTATTGATGTATTCCTTCCTACCTTATCATACTCAGTTTAAGGTCATGAAAACCCACAATTCATTCTGAGAGAGAGAGAGAGAGAGAGAGAGAGAGAGAGAGAGACCTGGTCTCATAAAAACCATCTGTTCTTATTTAAGAGAAGAGAACTTCATTAGTGACTCATCCCTATGAACTTGTTTCATGCTTTTGACAGAGCAATGCCTACCACAGAAATAAGTTATAAATTAGGAATAAATAAATTAGTAAATTAGGAATTTCTAAGAAATGTTTGCATCTCAGAAATAAAAGATAGGAACAAGATTCTGAAAGAGTTAAAAAAAATCTTGGCTGGAAATGTGTAAAGAAACTTTGCTTTCTGGGTGAATCAGTTGTGAGCATTCTCCCACTGTGACTACAGCAAAGCCTGGCGCCAAGTGTGGGGCTCTGGCGTTCCTCTAGCAGAAACGGCTGAGCCAACAGCTGGGCCGGGGCCTTTGTCGAGTGAGCAGTGTGAGGAGACAATCGCACAACTGCTTGTTTCAAATACTAGTTGCTTAAAAGAATTTTGGCTTTGTCTGGGGTAACAATCATACATTGTTAAAAATATATTTGGCCACTGGGCAAGTTCAAAAGATGGCAATGTTTGTAACTTATCTTAAAAAAGACACAGACCCTGTAGGATTAAGGTGATTAAATTTTACATAATTCTAATAAAATAAATATCATTTTCTGATAATCCTCAAATGCTCAGATATTTTAATTCTTATTTTAGTTAGTCATACAGGTTATTTTAGTTACTCTTAAAGGAGTTGAAATGTAAAACAACAACGAGGAGCCTTCTTTCCACTCCTCGGGTAAAGCATGGGATGCACTGGAATACAATTTGCATGTACTCAAAATTTACCATGCAATTTGAACCAAGAATTTTATCATTCATTCCCTCAGAGTGCAGTCACAGAAAGAGGGAGCTCTCCCCCCATTAAAACTGCTGTCAAATAAGGAAAAGAAAAAGAAAGATATGGGAAACATCTACAAGTAAATCAACTCCGTTTTCTCCCAGGATTGACTTGCTGTAACCTTGAGCAATTCTGCAGCACCCCTCCCTCTCCCAAAGCACGTGGTTCCTATTTGCGAAATAACAAACGTACACTTGGCTGAGGCAGAGAGAAGGCCCTGAGCAGTTAAAGCAGTCAGCTTCCAAGAAGACGGTTCAGGTGATTCAAAAAGGGAAATCCTGGAAGACAGTCCAGGGAGAAGGGTGAGCACTCATCCAGAGGGGACCCAGAACAGTGCCAGAAGCATGGCTCAGAGAGCAAGAAAGAAGGACCAGGGGTGTAGGGCAAATTGATGCTGGTGAAATTGTTTCTAGGTGCGTGCAGTCGGTTCTGACCCAGAGTGAACCCGTGCATAACAAAATGCAACACTGTTCCCACAGGCAGCGTCCCCTCCGTGGTTGCTATGTCGAAGCCCCTTGCTGCAGGTACGGGGTCAACCCATCGCAATGAATGTCTTCCTCTTTTTCGATTCCTTTCTACTGTACCCAGCAAGAAGTCCTTTTCCAAGGAATAGTCTCTCTGATAACAAGTCCAAAGTACATACAATGACGCCTCATTATCCTCAGTCTGAAGGAGATTTCTTCCAAGACAGATTTATTTGTTCTTTTAGTAATCTAAGATACTAATATTCTTCCCAAGAACCATAATTTCAATGCGCCAATTCTGTAGTCTTCTGAAGGAAACAGAACGGGGAAGAGAGTGTATTCAGATAAATTCTCTACATTCATACATTAAGGAGTCTGGAAGGCTGGGGCTCCCATGGAGAGTCCCTTCACATTTATGAATGGGAGAGGTGCATCCCACTCATATTCTCCTAAGTAAAAGTTATTCTCCACAATAGCTCTCCATGATAATGGTATTCTTTGTGGAATTTAGTGTCCAGAAATAATTTTTAAACTCGAACCAAAACTGTGCCATAAAATCATCAAGGTCAACAACAGTTTGTCTAATTAACAAAAAATATTTGCACCTAGCATGATGCTTTTCTGAAAACCTTTCTTTTTAAGTGTTACTGACAAGAATTAATCTGCAGGACACAGAGAACTATAAATTAGGCAGAGAGCCTAAAACGATGATGATAAACACTATGGATAGAGGGAGATTATCAATACAATATGAAGTATGCAACCAATGCTATTGGGCTATTCAAGTAAACACTGGAAATAGATGCATGTTTGATTGTATATATTGACATCAAAAATAAGTATTTTTAAAACTAGTTGGATATATTTGGGTGGGTTTTAAAAGTTATTTTTTCCCACTGATATATATTTGAGGGGGTACCCTCAAAGACCCAGATTTGCACAGGGCAGAGTGGAACTTTTGTAGTATGCATTTTTCCCATTAGACAAGCATCAAGTAACTCACTATGAGTTAGTGCACCCAGTGGCATTGCCTGGGAAGGTTTTCTCTGATCACAGTGATTTTTTTTCATAAAAGCAATTTCTGGCTGAGCCCCAGTGGCGTAGTGGTTGTGCGTAGGACTGCGGTCCACTGGGATGGAGGTTCAACTCCAGCAGCAGCTCTGCAGGAGCAAAGGCTTTGCCTCCTACTCCCATCACCAGAGGGCAATGATGCCCCCCACACACGCACACAAAAAAGCAATTTCCACTTGAACCTCATTTTATGTGATGGTCAATTTAAGAGAATAGCATGTGGTTACGAATTTTTGTTTCCTGCTCAAGAAAAATGCTGCAGAAACTATTGTGATGTTGAACAGTTTACAAGGATAGTCCTATGGGGAAAACTCAAGTTATGAGTGGCTTTCTCATTTCAAAAATAGTGAAATATTGATTGATGACAAACTTCATTCTAGATGCTTGTCAACTTCCCAAATGGGCAAAATGTTGACTCGTCGTGCATTTGGAGTTCATTCTACCAGGTCAGACTGTTAATTAAGCTTTCTATTCAGAGATTGAGAAAGTTGAGTAACAGTGCGTGACAAAAAAGGCCTGATTTGTGGCAGACAGAGGACTGGTTTTGCCACCACGACAGTGCACTTGCTCACACAGTGAATGCACTTGCTCACGCAGCCATTTCAGGGCACCAATTTTGGACAAAAAACCAAAAACCAAAAAACCATACCTCTCTTGCTCCACACACCTTACTCACCTGACTTGTGACTTTTTTGTTTCCACGAATTAAAAGGGACAGGAAAGGACAGCAATTTGATGATGTAGAGAAGTAAAGAAAAAACAAGCGAGGTGATGGCAGCTGTCCACACTGATGAGTTTGGAAACGATTTCCACGCTTGGAATTGCAATTTGACAAATGTGCTAAGTGTAATTGGGAGCACTTTGAAAGTGATAGGGTTGTTTTGTAAAAAAAACTTTAAATACATGAATTTGGAAAAAAAATTCTGTGTCTTTTTGGGTTGTATACCTACCTAAAATGATGCTGTCGTGTTTAATGTAGTTTTATATTGCTAGGGAGAGTGGAGTCAGCTCTGTAGCTGACGCATGGCTAAAATGTGAATATAACTCAAATCTTTAAGGATACACATTCAAGGTCAAAATATTCTGTACACAGGTGTTTGATATTAGGGAGATGTCCTTGAAAAAAAAATGTTATTGTGGAGTTTGTTTGGTCTCTGTTCTTTGCAGATTATATTTTTATAGCACCAGATAACCTGGTTTTTTTTTTTTAAGCTGGTTTTTTTAGATAATGTTTTTCCAAGAATGTTACTTTCAATTTTTAAAGATATTCTGAGTAAATGCACCCAGTCACATATTCCCAAATTAGAGTGTGAATAAAAAGAAAGGACACAGCTCAGTTCCTTGCTACATGCCCGAGCGAGTTATAGCCCTCTGCTTTCTTAAAGATTCATTCCCTGTGCTTCTTGTTCCTCTGTGTCTCTGTTCATTTACAACAACATTTGGCACCTGAACCTGAGGCCCGAAGAGATGTCTGAAGGATTCACAGAACCAACATGGTAAAGTTATATGCATACTGCCGTAGACCTTGGCAAAAGGCACAGTCATTGGAAATTCTGTATCTATAGAAAAACAATATATTGCTGTTTTGAAAGCTATTTTAAAGATAACCAGAGTAAAAGTTCCATCTTGAACTTTTAAGAAAATTTTTGCTTATATACATAACGTTGCTATTGTTTTTAGCCTGAAAACAAGAACCAATTAAAAGGTGACTTGTGCTTTGAGAAGGGCACACCAAAGAGAAGAAACCATTAATCATGATGTTTGGGAACTAATGTCTTTAGTGAATATTGCTATAAAACCATTTCAGTCACATGAAAATGTTACAGGAAATGCTGGTATGGACCCATCTAGCAATCCTATATATGACAAAGTTTATGATGGTTTTGAAGCTGAATCTTCTTCATCAGATTCTTCCTCTGAAGAGAAGAATAGGTTTTCCACATCTGAGGACTTAAAGAATTTGGCTTGCTTAGTAAATAAAATGTCCGAGCGCCTTCAGTTAGTTGCTGGAAAGGCAGTTGTAGAACCAACAGCCTTTTATTTTGAGAAAAAGCCTCCAACATATCCCAAAGGCAATAAGGCTATGCGTCGAATTCCAGCTGAGAGATTGAAATTACTACGTGAATCAAATGAGACTTCTTCAACTTCTCCCATATCCACGACTGCTCTTTTCCCTCTTAGTAGAACCGAGGTGACTGCTGCTATTCAACATCCTAACGAGTGAGTACGGTGTGATCATGAGGGGCATGAGTTTAAGATTTTGAAAGCTTTAAAGGAAGCTGTACACTCTTATGGGGTACAGTCACCTTATGTCCAAGGACTTTTATATGCTTATATAACTGACAATATTATGATTCCCTTAGATTGGGATAATTTAGTTTAAACAGTATTAATTTCAATCTAAACCTTGGTGGCATGAAGAAGCTGAGAAACAGGATCAAATAGTAGCCATGGGCAGCCGCCAGGACCAACTTTTGAACAACTGACCGGTTCTTGTCCTTTTGCTGTTACTGCTCAGCAAGTCATCTTTGGGGATGATCTTATTGAACAAATTCATAATCTATGCTTACATGCTTGGAAAAAATTAGATGAAAAGGAAGGAATAGAAAAAATATTTAGTAAAATTTTACAAGGACCTATGAATTTTTTCCTTTTTTTTTAATCCCATCTTTCTACTCCTATATAACGTGCTGTGGCTTACTCAGAGTTGCAAGAGATACTTATACATACCTTAGTCTTCAAAAATGCTAACGCCGATTGTAGAAAAGCCATGCAATCTTTTAAGGTTAGTGGGGGGAGCTTAAAGGATTATGTTAGGCTTTGTAGGGCTATTGGTACAGCAGAACATAGTACAACTTGTTGGCTGCTGCTTTACACACTGGAAATAGTGGAGGGAAGAGTTAAATGTTTCAAATGTGGAAAGATGGGGCATCTCAGGAGGTCAGTCAAAGATAGAGATGGCCACCTCTTGTCACCCCTCTATTCTAATTTGGGAAACTTCAGCAGGGGTTGTCCTCGAGGTCCTGTCAACAACAATTCAAAGAGATTATAGTTTCCAGTAAATTTGGGGACAGAGCACACTCAGACAATTAAAAGAAATGCTGCTTCAGATCTTGTCATTCCTTATGATTTTTTAGAACCTTCTCAAGGAGTTGTTAAAATCCTTCTTAATCTTTTTGGACCTGTCCCTCCTAATACTGTGGGTCTCATTTTAGGTGGGAGCAGGCTAAGTTCTCAGGAAGGGTTAGTCCACACCAGAGTGATTGGTTCAGTTAATATTGGAGAGATTTCTGTAATGACATCCACTTCTAAATGTATTCAGCTTTCAAAAGATCTAAGAATTGCTCAATTATTATTGCTATAACCTTATCATAAAGGAAAGGCTGCTCCCATGCAGAGGAAGGGAGGATTTGGCAGCACTGGAACACATGTATTTTGGCAAACATTTATTGGAGACACCTCATATGGTGGTGTTTTTTGAAAACAGAATTCCAATTGCTGGTCTCCTTGACACAGGTGCTGATGTGTCTATTATTGCATCTCGTAATTGGCCATCAGAGTGACCTTTTCACTCGGCTAATACTACTTTTACTGGGATTGAAACTATGACTAACATTCAACAAAGTGCTTCTGTAGTAAATGCCATGGTCCAGAAGGACAGATAGCAAAATTACAACCTTATAGAGCTGATATTCCCTTAACTTTGTGGAGCAGAGATTTATTACAACAATTTGGGGGGGGGGGCTTCTATTTCTATTCCCACCATTTCTCCTGTGGTTAAACAAATGATGATAAATATGGGATCTGATTTTAGACCAAAAACGGAACACTATGAGTTTGTGGCTTGACAGGGAGGAGACAGAAGGGGGTTAGGTTTTCCTGATACAGAGGCAAATTTAGAGTAGTGGAAGTAGTGTGCTTCGCTTTACCTCTAACATGAAGACTCAAAAACCTGGATGGGTTGAACAATGGCCTTTGCCAAAAGCAAAATTGGAAGCGCTACAATTTTTAGTTCAGGAACTCGATTTAGGGCATATTGAGTGTAGTACTAGCCCCTGGAACACACCTGTTTCTGTAATAAAAAAGCAATCAGCAACGGGTAGAATGTCGATGGACCTATGAGAAATAAATGAGGTTATAATTCCTATGGGTCCTTTACAATCCTGTGTTCTATCTCCTGTCATGATCACTAAAGATTGGAATTTGATTAGGATCAATTTAAAAGATTGTTTTTTTTTTAATCCCTTTACAACCTCAGGATTGTGTCAAATTTGCATTTACCGTTCCTCCTTTTGATAGCAGTCAACCAGTGTTACGTTACCAATGGAAAACGTTGCCTCAAGGAATATTTAACAGTCCTATCTTGTGTGAAGTTTTTGTTCATCAACCTTTACAAATGATTCAGAACAAATTCCCCAGTAGTTTATGTTATCATTATATGGATGATATTTTATTTGCTCACCCAGATCCTCAAATTTTAACAGGAATTCTTCAATTTGCAAAAATAACCTTAAGAGATATGGTTTACAAATAGCTGAGAAGAAAATTCAAAAAGAATATCCATTTAATTATTTGGGACAAAAAATGTAAATCAGAAAATTATACCTCAGAAAGTACAAATTCATAGGGACTCTTTAAAACACTCATTGATTTTCAAAAATGATTAGAAGATAAAAATTGACTACGTCCATCTTTAGGTGTTTATTCTTACTAGGCAACTTTCTAAATTATTTCAAATATTAGAAGGAGATTCAGATCTTAATAGTCCTAGAACTCCTGAGGCTGAGAAAGAATTACAACAGATTGAGACCCATATTCAAAATAGTCAATTGCAGCGCATAAATTTCTTAGATAATCTTCAGTTAATTGTTATACATACTATTCATTCTCCAACAGGAATCCTTATGCAAAATGATAATTTGTTGGAATGGCTATTTTTTAGGAATGGTTATTTTTATCTACTAAAAGTACACATAGGCTGAGCCCCAATGGTGCAGTGGTTGAGTGCGGGACTGCGGCCCATTAGCTTGGCAGTTCAAATCCAGCAGCAGCTCTCCGAGAGCAAGGCTGGGTAGCTCCCATGACCACCAGAGGGCAGTGATGACAAAAAAGTACACATAAATTAGAAACATATTTACAAAAAATGTCAAATTATTATTAAAGAACGTATTTGTTTACACCATTTATGTGGACTAGATTCTGCAATCATAATAGTACTCTTCACCAATAAAGAAATTTGTGGGGGCTGAGCCCCAGTGGTGTAGTGGTTGTGCGCGGGACTGTGGCCCACTGGGATGGAGGTTCGGTTCCAGCCCCATGGAGCAAAGGCTGGACCTCCTACTCCCACCACCTGAGGGCAGTGATGCCCCCCCCCCCAAAAAAAGAAATTTGTGATCATTGGATTTGATCGAAGATTGGCAAAATTCATTTAGCAATTACTTGAGTGTCGTTTCTAATTCATATCCCTCTGATCGACGTTTTCAATTCTTGAAAAGAACTGACTGGATATTGCCAAAAGCAGTTGTTTTTCTCCCATTCCTCAAGCACCTGCATTTTTGACAGATGCTAAAAAGCATGGTATTGCTGGATATATAAATATCGACAATGACGTCTCTAAAGTTATAGCACCTCTAATTATTTGCTTTTTAAACTTTACTTGTAGATATGCCTCACTCACTTAATTATTGGTTCACACTTTTCTATGTATACTCTTTTACATATTAAAACTGCTACTATTATTGATAAAACTGAATTGAACGATTTATTTTATAAACTACAACAAGCAATTCATTAGAGGACTAATCCTACTTTGGTTATTCACATTAGTTCTCATTCTGGTCGCTTGGTTTTGGGGAATGATATGATTGACCGCCTTGTAGGATTACAAATTGCTCAAGATGACTATCTAGTATCACAACAATGCAAGATCATTGAAAAATAGGCATGGGTCTACTTGGCACCAAGTGAAGGCTATTTCATGATCTTGCTTAGCTTGCCAAGCAGTATCTGCCCCTCATCTCCCTTTTGGAACTAATCCTCCAGGAACAAGCTGGAACCCAATTTAGCAAATGGATAGTACTGAAATTCCTTTTTTGGGGCAAACTTAAATATGTTCATCATTATATTGAAACTTTTTCTCACTTTTCATGGGCGACCCCCACTACTACAGAATGTGCCGATGCTGTCATTACTCATTTGTTAGAAGCATTTGCTATTATGGGAATTCCACACACTATTACAACAGATAATGGTTCTGCTTGCATTTATAAAAGTGCTTGACTTTTTTCTATGTACATGAGATTTAACATTTAACAGGTATTCCAGGAAGTAGCACTGGTCAAGCTATTATTGAATGTCAACATTGGACTTTGAAAGAGTTGCTTTTAAAACAAAAGGGGGCATATGGTGATAGTCTCTCAAGAAGGCAGATTTATATACTTTAAATTTTTCTAAATCTAAATGACAATAATTTCATGGCTGCTGAATTGCATTGGGAAAATAATGTTTCTAAAGATATAGAACAGGAGGAAAAAAAGATATAGAACAGCCTCTATGATGTAAGAGTTTTGAACAAGACAAATGGGAACCAGCTATGGTCATAAAATGGGGAAGGGGTATGCTTATATTTCTACAGGAGAAAAGAAACTGTGGGTTCCAGGTAAGCGAATAAAATTACGTGGTGGCCCAGAAGAGACCTGGCCCTTGGAGCAAACTGAACCAGGATTTTGCTGAGGATTACCCAAAAAAACTGTTTGAGCCCCCTTGTTAATGACTCGACATACTGACATACCGACATGGGGTCAGATTAATAAGGATTAAAAAGTTAAGCGTGGAAGGAGAACAACTAGTGCATTCTCATGGACAAGGGGAGACAACTTCTAATTTGCTTTTAGCAAATGATGGCTATTTTTGAGTACTCAGGTAAAAGCTGAGAATTTTACTTATGGGCCTTATATTCCTAACCCACCCCTGAATAGAAGAGTCTCTTGGACTGATCCTGCTGTTCCCATTTATGTTAAAGAATCCTCCTGGATGCCTGGGCCTCTAGATGATCAAGGACTTTTTCAAGCAAACGAAGAAGGCACTATTATTACATCCTATGACAGTGGGGCTGAAGGACTTCCTTCCTACATGTATTGGACATGGGGAACATTGTTTAAAATTAAAATATCAGGCCTGGCTGCCAATTACCAAAAATTCAGAAGAGCAAGCTGCAAAAATTGATAATTTTAAGTGCTTAAGAGTTTTCCAATTTAAATATAACAGGAAATTTTTCTGTACCTCCGTTGCCACTATGTCAATCACCAACCTATTTGCACTTGTCTGATTGGGTACATTGGAGCTCTTGCAGAGAAGAACAGGCCCAAATGTTAATTAATAATTCCCAAGGGATTGTCATTGGTTGGAGCCCTTCAGGGTCCGCTCAAACTAAATCTAGTGCAGCTGATCTTAGATGGCATTCTCATAACCATACAATTGACACACAAGCATCAGAACCTATTTACTGGCATTGGGGAGGGTTTTTCTCTTCCATGATGGGAAAACCCATCCAAAGTCGTTTATAGAAAATAGGCGCTTCCTGGTTCCCTGGTAGAGGATGGACTGGCAACAGTACTAGTCATGCAGGAAATTACACCTTATCCTTCACAGTTAATACAATCCAGTATGCTCAAACTTGTGTGCATTTGTCATATCTTTTTATGAAAGGATCTGTGAATTGGAATTACTCCTATGGAGAAATTAATTGTAATAATTGTTCTGTTTTTACTTGTTTTAATTCTTCTGTTTCTTTTAATCATAGTAGTGAAATAGGGTGGAGTCCCGGTGGCGTAAGTGGTTGAATGCGGGACTGTGGCCCGCGGCCTTGGCAGTTCAAAGCCAGCAGCGGCTCTCAGGAGCTGCTCTGGGTAGCGCCCACGACCACCTGAAGCAGTGATGCCCACACACAAAAAAATCATAGTAGTGAAATATATGCATTTTGAGAGCAAGAGCAGGAATATGGATGCCTAGTCAATTGTCTTGGCAATGACAAGGTTCTACTTTAGCTTTAATTGACAAATTGGCTAAACAACTTTTAAGAAGATCAAAGGGATTTTTAGGAATTTTAAAAGCTGCAATTTTAGGAATCATAGTGATTGCTGCTACTGCTACTACTGCAGGATTAGCTTTACATCAGTCTGTACAAACTGTTACTTTTGTAGATGATTGGCGCCAAAATTCTAAGGTTTTGTGCTTCACTCAAAAACATACATTGATCAGCAAATTCATGAACAATTGGCTGATTTATCTCAAACAGTTATTCTTTTGGGAGACCAGATTAATAGCATTAATCAACCCATTAAATTACATTAATTGGAATCATACGTCCATATGTGTCATTCCTGTGATTTATAAGTAACTGTTTTCGGGCTGAGCCCCGGTGGCGTAGTGGTTGTGCGCGGGACTGCGGCCCACTGGAATGGAGATTCAATTCTAGCTCCACGGAGCAAAGACTGGGCCTCCTATCCTACCACCTGAGGGCAGTGATGCCTGAAAAACTAAATAACTGTTTTCTTGGGATAATGCTAAAAGACATCCATTGGATTATCACAATCTATCACAGGTACAATATCATATATAGGATACTTATAAAAAGCAAATGGAACAGATTGATGGCACTCAAGTGCTTGACAGTTTTTTGCAAGGTCTCCATCAACTTAAGCCTATTCCCTCTCTTAAAACTATCATTGACTCTTTTTCAGGGTTTCTTTTGCTCATAATTTGTCTTTGTTTTGTTTTTTATATGGTCTGCCGAAAAATCCTCGACAAAATAAAACAAAACGAAACCGTACACGGAAGGAATGCTGCCTTTGCTGTCTTTTCCCTTCGTCTGGATGCTATGAAAAGGAGGAGAAGCATAGCTGAAGCATCGCTAGAACGTGGATATAAATAAAAACATTCGAGGTCAAAATAACCAGCACACAGGTGTTTGATATCAAGGCGCTGCCCTTGAAAAAGTTTGTTTGGTCTCTGTCCTTTGCTTTGTAGGGTATATTTTTACAGTCAGATGACCTTGTTTTTTAGATCATGTTGTCCCAAGAATGTTACTTATCAAATTAAAAAAAAATTCTGAGTAAATACAAGTCATATATTCCCAAATTTGAGTATGAGTAAAAAGAAAGGACACAGCTCATTCCTTTGCTACATGCCTGAGTGAGCTGTAGCCCTCTGCTTTCTCACAGATTCATTCCGTGGGCTTCTCGTTCCTCTGTGTCTCTGCATAACCACGAGCTCTGACTCACAGGGAGCCTCACTTCCAAAGACTGCCAGCTCCTTGCCATCTTCACAGTTGCTTTTATGCTGCAACCACTGTGCCAGTCCTTCTTGTCGAGGTCTTCCTCTTCATCACTGCACCTCTAGCCCTCTAGAGGGGTTGATCTCTTCAGATGACATGTCCAAAGTATGAGACATGAAGTCTAGGCACCTTCCATTTTAAGAAGGATGCTGGCTATACTTCTTCCAAGACAGATTTTTAAAAATTCCATGGCACTTTAAATGATCTATAACTCCACAAAGCAAATTCATCAATTCTTTTCCTGTCCAACACTTAATCCAGAGTACAACCAGCGTTCCTTTGGACAATAAGCAGATTGTTGGAAATCTTGAAGTAAAGTCCATCAAGGTGTTCCATCCTGCCAATGCCATGACCCTGGTAGACACACACATCTAGGCCCCCATATGACGTGAAGAATTTGGAAAGGCTTTGAAAACTTTCCTGATGTTTTAGAGAAAAACTGAAATCTTCCTGAAATTTGGAAGAACGTGAGTTGGGAGAGCAGTGGGCAGAATACTGTTTGTAGTGAACATGCAAAAAGTCATGACCTTCAGAATAATTATGTCACCCTTACAGTTGTGAGATGGAGCAAAGAGATTTGCAAATGCTTCTTCTGCAACCTTATAAACATGCCACTTCCCTGCTGGTGTTCACTATGAAGAACAAGAGTCCACTGCTAGCAGGTCACCCCTGCTGCCCACCTACTTTGACCTTCATGGAAAGGTTTCCATGTCCCTGAGGCCCCATTTTGGCCCTTGACACTCCCAGGGATACCACTGCCCCATGTTGCAGCTGCAGCTCTTACAACCTCCGTCCAAGTCTGTTGGCAAGAGACATGGTTAGCTGAATGAAGCTCCATGTTCCAAGTTTTTATTGGGGGTGTTTACCAGCCCCTGCAGGTTTTGAAAATATCTATGATCAACAGGTATGTTATGAAAGCCTCCAATCTTAGCATTTCAATAAACTTTCTCAAATGGCTAATAATACTATTCATTGTCTCCAAACTACACCAACCACTTCCCTAGACTCAAGGGATCAAAGACAAGCAAGAATACATTGACATGTCCAAGTCGGGAGAAGAATGCTACCATTTTACCAAAGCAGAAAAGGGGCTTTTTTCCTGCTCCTGAAGCATTCCTAGCTTTAGGGAAGCTGACTTCTAATGGCTCTGATGGAGATAACTCCAAGTTTTCAAGGTGCGCCTGAAGATCTGGTCTTGGGATGGAGGATCCGTGTCCTCCCTGAGGGTGCTTGAGCTGAGAGGAGAAACTCTGAGCGTTCCCTTGCCAGTGGGATGGGGCTGCTTTAAAACATAGGATTATAGTCCCCACACTCATTTGACAATGAATCAGGTAACACTTTGTAAAACGTCTGCATTTCTGTGTAAGTTTTTTTTTTTCTTTTTGGCATCATTGCTCTCTGGTGGTAGGAGTAGGAGGCCCATGTGTAAGTTTTTTTTAGGATGAAGCTGAATATGCAATGAAAATTGTTGCAGATGTGGCTTCATAAGACCTAAATCCAAGCCCTGCTTCTAGTCCACCAAAGCCTAAGACCTTGGGCATGTCACAATATTTCTTTTTCTTTTTTAAGGCATCACTGCCCTCTGGTGGTGGGAGTAGGAGGCCCAGCCTTTGCTCCTGTGGAGCTGGAATTGAACCTCCATCCCAGTGGGCCGCAGTCCCATGCACAACCACTACGCCACCGGGGCTCAGCCACAATATTTCCAAGTGAATGTTTCCACAACCTTAAAGTAAGAACCAATTCTTCTTCACCAGGATTATTACAAGGCTCAAATGAGTTAAAGGAAAAATGCATTACAATCAAGTGCTGTGACAGGTTCTATCTTGCAAAAGTGGTCAATATAGTATTCTCTGCCTGACATTTTGCCAGTACCTTCCCATTCACCCACCATCTCTCTGTCCCCATCGTTCAAAATTGGATGGGCCTTTGAGAACACACTGACTAATGGAGTATGGGAGAAGTGAAGCTGTGGACTTCTGAAACTACTAAGTTATGAAAAGGGCTGGCTTCAGCTTTTATTTCAGTCTAACTTCCGGGATGCTCACATGGAAGTGTAGCTGTTATGTTTGGATCCAGGCCTCATGGATCGAGAGGCAAACAAAGGGGATCTGAGGTTCCCAGTCTTCAGCCGGCAGGATGCTCAGCCAACAGCCACTGTAACCATATTGGGATTGGACCCTCCAGTCTTCAGTTGATTTCCTCCAGCTGAATGCGCATATATCCCATGCCCATCTCTGCCTACTTTGTTCGGATCTGCCATTGGCAAGCATCACGAGGCACCACAGACATGATGCCGTGCTTTGTGAGATGAGGAACAATAATAGTGATCCCTCAGAATGTATGAGTATTTTCATAGTTCCCAGAACATTTCTAGGTACTACATGATAGGTTTACTGAGGGCAGGACAGCATCACTATTCCTCCAAGTCTCCCCCACTATCTTCCACCAGCCTTGCTGACATTTTTGTTAGCTAGTCAAGGTGGAACTGCTGTGCCATGAGGGACACAAGGCAAAACTCCAAAAATGAATTCAGGAGGCCAATGGCTTCACCAGGTTTCATAGCCACTTTACCGACCACCAGCTCCACTGTCAGTGTGAAAGAGTACCCCAAGGCATCATCCTCGACAGAAAGGAAACTCTTCTCTCCAGTCCTCTACGGACGGAAAATAAAAGATGTTTCTTAGATTGTGTCCAGGTCAGTTTTTCAGTCTCTGAGCAGTTATGCATAGAGAGTCTCTCCTCCTTTTGGACTTGATACTACATACTGATCGGCTCCTGTCAGTCTGTACTGTGGTGCCATATGTGTGCTGTGTTACTGGAAGCTCCACCACTGCAATTGCAAATACCACCAGCAGGGCCACTCACTTTGGACAGGTTTCTCTTGAGCTTCCAGACTAAGACAGATCAAGAAAAGGGATTAGTCACTGACACTTTTAGGGCTAGTAGAGGAACATTGTCTGATAGAGTGCAGTGAGATGAGTCACTGAGTTTGAAAGATGGATGACATAAACACTGCAACAGTGGCCTCAGCTACAGCCCTTGCGAGGATGGCACGGGGCCTAGCAGGGGCTCATTCTGCTGTCCGTTGGGCTGGTAGCTGTGATTTGGAAGGGACTTCAGAGCAGGATAAGAAAAGCATACATACATCTTACCTAACCAGAACCAGATCTAAGGACAAGAGGGTGGCACTGGAACTAATCGTGAACTGAAAAGGAAGGTGAAGACTTTCTCCCACTGCCTTCCTAGCACAAAGGAAAGTGAAGGGCAGTTAATGGAAGGGACAAATATCATGAGCAGTATAAACAGGAAAACCAGGATGTTCTCTCCAACCCCCACCCCCACAGTGACTAAACAGTCTCAGTTTGGGGCTCATGGGCAAAGGCACAGTAAGAACTCTGGAATTCAGGGATCACTTGAAAAAGGGAGGTATGCGACCTTCAATAAACTCATCTGCTCTGCTCAAAACTTCTCTGACTCTACTCTCTTGCCCGCAGTCTTTCTTGTGAGCAGGACACCCAACAACAGACGGGGGTCAAAACCTTGAGTCTGCTCCCAAGGACACATGTAAACTGTGTGTACCATCTGGGAATGAGCAGTGATAGCGTTCCCCAATGACAACCTATGTGGTAGTTACATAATCTGTTGTCAAATTGAGAGAATTATGAGTAAAAGGGTGGAGTCTGGCCTGTCAATCAAAATATAACCAATGAGGCCTCTTGGTGGCATGGCCTTCTCCTAGGAATTCCTGTATTTCTTCCCTGAAGGCAGGAGACTCTCTCTCTCCTTACTCCCTTGAAAACTCTCTACTGACAAGGTTAACTTCCTGCAAAACATCCCTGAGAAGCCACATGGGCATACCCTGATGCAGCTCTGGGACCTGGGGGAGCCACATGGAAAGCCCTGCCAGTGCTCTCTGACTTTGCACTCACAGGCTTGTGATCTCCCTGCATTCAGCGTCATTGCATGATCCGGGAGTCTTAAGAGGACTTTAGATTGGTATTGATCATACGGGCTAATATCAGACTGAAGGACTTGGCCTGGACTGGGCTGCTTTCTTTATATAAAGCTCTCTCTTACTCACATATGAGGTTCTATGAATTTGTTTTTCTAGTCTACACAGACTACACAACCTCTCACTCTACTAACATCTGATTCCCTCCAAGGGCTTCCTCTCCAACCACACGTGCAGATTCCCAATACTTCCCACAGTCTATGGCTCCTCTGTTCCAAGATCAATCAATAAAATTACAGGCAACTAGAAGTGGTGTCCCTCAAGTGCTAAACAGTTTTGGGATCTAGAGGAAATGAGGGTTTGTGGACAGAGTTGCAGTTAGAGTAAAAAGTCACTCTGCAGCCACACAAGTAGTTCTTCCATAATCTCTTTCCTTGTTCATACAAAAAAGGGCTGAGTCCCGGTGGCGTAGTAGTTGTGTGCAGGACTGTGGCCCAATGGGTTGGTGGTTCAAGTCCAGCAGCAGCTCTCCAGGAACAAGGCTGGGCCTCCCACTCCCACCAGAGGGCAGTGATGCCAAACAAAACAAAGCAAAGTGATACAACACATTCTCAATTCAAATTGGCATGGCTCTAGAAAGGGACATACTGCTCATATGATTAAGACAGGATGCCTGTCATTCAAACTATAGCTTCGCTATGTTGGTTGGAAAAACAACCATCTCACCTTCTCTTGTCAGCCACAGACATTGGGGTCATTTTGTGATCTTCAGAAGATCAGTGGATACCCTTGTAATGCCACTGTGGGTACTAGTTGATATATATAGAAAGCACCATGTGGGTCAGAGTAGAGGTATTGTCGATAAATATTTGGAAATAGACCTCCAGACTTTCTCCACGGTGTCACTGGATAGTATCAAGCCACTAGTTTTTTTTTTCCCCCAGTAGCCAAACACATAAACTGTTAGCCTGAGGAACTGCAATACTTTGTTTTATTTGTTTCAAGATTGATTTCTTATCTGACACTAGAATCTGGGGTAAATGGCACTAGTCCCTAGTCAAGTTGCATATTTAATCAAATGAAACTGCATTATAGTACAGGAAGTTCCCTTCCAGCTGATAACAGCAAAGTGAGGTCTTGGCTGAGTAAGATCAAAGATTCCTTGATTTCATCACTAATTGGGCAACAGGGTGGACCGTAGTGCCATCAGCTGGCTCCCTAGCCCTGGTCATCTTTATTTCTATGACTTCACTAATAAGATAAAATAATTAGCTCTGAGAACCAACCACAAAAAGGAGCTTATCTTTTCAGTATCCTCAAAGGCCATTGGGAGGTTTGTCCTGTGCAACTACCAAATTTCAAAATGTAGTTTAAATGTCTTGGTACCTTTGACATTTTTACTTCATCTGAATGCTCTGTTATCTCTTCCCATTAAAATTCCTATTCTTAAGAATGTGTCTTAAATAAATAAATGTATGAGGATGACTGGGTTGTGTTATTCAGAGTAATAATTTAACATATGGCAAAATGCTTATGTGTTTGGAATCAAATGAATGTGGAAGTCTAAAACAGAGTGGTGCAGTGTGTTAGCTCAGATTGAATAGAAAAACAAATTCATTGACACATGTGTATCGAAGCTTTATATAAAGGAGCAATTGTATATCGAGAAAACAATTCAGCCCAGTCCAGATCTAAGTCTGATGTTAGCCCATATGTCCATTAATTCCTCTTTAGATTCAGGAACACATGCCATGATGCCAAATGCAAGAAGATCTTGTGGGTCCAATGGAGGTAGAAGCATATCAATACTGGTCTCCCTGTGTCTCCTCTGCCTCTCCAAGTGTCTCAATAGCAGGAAAGGGAAGGCAGAGAGTAAGTCTCACCTTTAGTGAGCTATTTATATTGGTAATGTCTCCAAATGAGGTCATCAAGTGGTGACCTGATTGATAGGATAGACTCACTCTTTTGCACAAGTTGACAGATTAGGTAGCTGCCACATATGACACAGATGTCATAAAGCAGCAGTTCTCGACCTGTGGGTCATGATCTCTTTGGGGGGGGGGGGTCAAATGACCCTTTCATAAGGGTCACCAGATTCATAACAGTAGCAAAATTGTAGTTATAAAGTAGCAATGAAAATAATTTTATGATTGGGGAGGGGCGTGGGGGGGCGATCATCACAACATGAATGTGGCAGTTTATGTACTCCGGTACCAATTTGATTAGGAGTGTAGGGAGTCTAGCCTGTCAATCTGGAGATAGCCGATCTGTGTGGGCATGGCTTTCTCCTGAGAATTCTCATGGTATTTCCCTCCTTGGAGGTGAGAGACTTAAGACTCAGTTGCTTGGAGCCAGTCTACTGACCAGACACAAGGCGGGCTCCCTGTGAGACATCCTGGAGAAGCCACATGGGCTTACCCTGATGGAACCAGACTTCTGAAGCTGGAAAAGTCACCTGGAGGCTCCTGCCAGAGCGGAGATGCTTCTACCACCATGGATCCACACGACTCTGCACCCACTGGCCTGTGAGTGTCCTGGTGTCATTGCATGTGCTTCGTGAGTCTGAAGAGGATTTATGGATTGGTATTGGACATATGGGCTAATATTGGACTTATGGATTTGGACTGGACAGGGTTGGGATGCTTTCTCAATGTTCAATTCCTCTTGTATATAAAACTCTCCCTTTTATACATATGTGTGTTTATGAATTTCTCTAGTCTACCTGGACTAACACAATGAGGAACTGATTTAAAGGGTCATGGCATCAGGAAGTTTGAGAACCAATGTCTTAAAGGAAACAATGTGTGTCCTAAACAAGTTGGGGAGTGAATATTGATGACTGATAGTATATAAATGTATTATAGAAATAAAAACATTAAGGTGGTTGGATTTATGTCAGAGTACAGTGGATTTACCTATAATAAAAGTTAGAAATGGAAGCAACAAATGCAGAGGAAGGGGAGGCATTTTAAAATCCCTTGGGTGGTCTTGCTATTCAGTGTCACTGAGTTGACACACCTGCCCTTTACCCTGAAATGTGGAACTGTCTCTCCTTTCTCCTCATGACTCATCAGCTTCCTGAGTTCCCACGTCTGGCTCCAACAGATCTGAACCCCCTTTTCCTCCTTTAGGCAGGGGAGTGCAAAGGAGAGCCTCTCTGTCTAAGAAGATCAGGGGCAGTCATGTCCTACTCTTGGCAGGATATTGACTGCTCTTTGGTACACTCAGAAGTTATTTCTTTATTTCAAACCAGTCCCAACTTCCCCACAACATTGTTGCTATTATTAGGGGTCATCAAATCCGTTTCAAGTAATAGCAACATGTCAGAATGTCAATTGTTACGTTTGACCTCATTGGTACAGGAACTGTGTCCGTCCATCTCGCTGGCAGTCTTCCTCTTTTTCATTTCCCCTTATTTTCCTAAGCATAAGATCCTTTTCCAGAGGCTGCTCTCTCCTGATGTGTCCTGAGTAAAGGACAGGAAGTCACAACACTTTGTACAACGCTTGATTTCTTAACTGGTGCTCCCCCACACCAGTCAGAAAGGAAAGAACTTAAGTTCCAATGCTTTACTATTTGTTTCATCCTGGAGCCACTGTGGACTCTGCCTGAAATGCCTGCCATCACCCTATTCATCTAGCTAACTCTTTCAGGAGCTCATCAATGTTTTGGGTTATTTACTTTGCAGGGCAAACTTTGTTATGTTACTCTGTTATGTACTCCTGCGAGTTTCCCTCATGGCCTTGGCACTTGTCTCTACTTTTTCATAACATGCTCCTTAAAGGCACAGACTCCAGACTAGTCTTGTTCACACATCCCCAGAACTTCGCATAGTGCCTGGCCACTAGCAGGCACTCAACAGATGTCAGATGAAGAGATGAAAAAAGAGATAAATAAATTGTTATTCATAATTTGGAACATGCCTGTAGCCTAAGTGAACACATTAGGGTTACTATTGTGCCCACTGAGTCTGATGGCAAAAACAGGACAGAAACAAATGCACTCACCAGAACTGTGGTTTGACTCTACCTAAGAATAAAAAGGAATTTATTCATGGAGTTTAGAAAGCAAAATTATTTGAGGATGTTTTCTAAAAAAAACTTGTTTCCCCAAATTAAACGTACAAGTAATAGCAATAAGTGGTCATCTGAGCCACAAAGAAGGTAGACCATGTTTGCATACATTGAGTCAGTTTCCACTCATAGTGAACCTGTGTTTATGTGAGTCCATTGTTGCACCCACTGTGTCTACCCATAGCTTTATTAGTCACACATGTGTATATACATATATAAATATACATACACAGATATATAGATATATATGCCAGATAATATTTTAGATGGAGAAACTGAGGTTTAGAAAAGGTAACATAGTTTGTGTTCAAGTATACACTCGCTTCAAACTCATATCCGCAAAGACATAAAAATAAAAAGCTGTTAGATCAACTTACTAGTAAAGAATTTTGGATTAAAAACATAACAGAGCCACTACCAATTTAAAAAGGTACAGGATCAGAATCAATAGTTCATTTTTAACTAAAAAATTAAAATCCCCAGAGTCCTATCAGGTGATGCCTATACATGCCCTTGCTGGAGAGGTGAACACACAGGCACATGGCCAGCAATAAAACACTGGCCTGAGACCTCCAGGTAAAGACAGGTCACTGTAGACAGAGGGAGGATACAAGAGACAGGGCCGCTATCAAGTCCAGATCACGTGGATGGCGGGAGAGAATAAACTGAACTGGGACGGGAAAGCACAATAAATGCATTTAGATCATGGGGAATTCTGCCCCCTTGGGTAGGGGGCTCATCTGGGTCTGTCTCAGACCTGGGCCATGGGTTCTAATGTCAAGAGGTACATGGTCAAACATGGGAGTTTCTCGTTACAGTGTAGTGGATTTTAAATACAGGCATCATAGGTAATAAGGTAATAAATGCAGAGCCTCAGCATTTTCCGGTTTGCATTAAATCATCGCATTTTTAAAGAATTAATTACGGTGCCTAGAGGAGCTGTCTTCAAGCAGACCTCCTTCTCCAGGTCCAGAGCTGTGCACCGTGTTCAGAAAGACAAAGACAATGGAAACAGCAGATGCTTATTGGCTTGCTCTGTTCTGTACCGGCATCTTGGGCTCTCGGGGTGAGCCCTTGAAATTTTGATTACATAGAAATGCTTGCTTTATAAAATGAGTTTGGTATAAGAAGAAAATTCTGCCCTCAGCAAAAAACATGGGCCGTGTCAGTCTTGGGTTTAAGAGCAAACATTACTAACTTCGGGAGAGCTGAACGATTACAGGAGGAGCAGTCTGGCCCATGGCATGGCTGATTGGTCATTTGTGGAAATCTGGTCCCTGAACCTTTCACAGGACACATGGCAATCAACATAAGACCCAAACTTCCCATTTCCTTCTTATGTTTTAGCCACTCACTCTCATTGTTATAAGAAATGATGACCAGTAGCTTCTCTGGCTTAATTTCTGGTTCAGTAAATTTTAAAGAATATAAACATGAAAGTTGTCCAGGAACTTCCTCTAAAAACAGCTGCATGGGAATCAGTCAACAAAGGCCCAATTTGTGTCTTCTGATTTGTTTTTCTCAATGGAGACAAAAACAACAAGAAAGCCTGTTTGTCTCCTGGGAAGGATGTAGACCATTTAAAAAGAACGCCACAATGATGTCACGGAGTTGGTTTAACTTAGGACTTTGAATATAACCTTGGAATGGGAGTTATTAAAGGGAGATTTAGTTTTGGTAAAACATATTGGAAATAAAATGTTTTCATGTACTCAGGGGTCAGGCTCAATGATGGAAAAGGCAAGAAAGCACTTGGGAAGCCAGATTTCTTTTCCACCTTTACCCACACTTGTGCAATATGCCATACCAAGTCACTGTTCTCTACTGCCACAGAGAAAGAGACATAAACTAGCCCCCTCACTAGCAAAACTGACCATTGTCGTTGTGGCCACAACCATTCTTTTCAATAAGGAAGCTACTCCTGAAAAAAATGACAACAAATGGAGGGGTTTTCCTGGCAGCATGAAACTACTTATGAGGTCGACATTCATAGATGTAAATGTCATTATACATAATTCATTTATATATTTTTTTCAGGTTAAGTTAGGGAATCTTTTTTTTGGGGGGGGGGCATCACTGCCCTGGTGGGAGTAGGAGACCCAGCCTTGCTCCTGGAGAACTGCTGCTGGATTTGAACCCCCACGCCTGTGAGCCGGAGTCCTGCACACAACCACTACATCACCGGAGCTTGGCCCCTAGGGAATCTTTATGACATAAGGTAAACTTGTTTGGGGAAAGACAATGAATAAAGTGGTAAAAATTTCCTCAGTAATTGCTGGTTTCCTTCCTCAGAAGAATTAGTGTTTGAACAAGGAAAACTTATCACAGTAAGAACAGAGAGACACGAAGATATTTTTAACAAATTCTACAAACATAAAAACAGACACTCCTATGTATGCTGGAGCTCCTGGGACATTCCAGTCTGGAACATGCTCCCCTGCCCCCACTCCCTGGGCCTGGAGGTTTTAGGTCTCGGAAAATACAGTACCTTAGATACAAATGAAATTGGGTCCATACTTGCATACAAGCATAAAGGCTTAACACTCAATGCCTCGAGAAATAGAAGTACATTGACTGGTCAATACCTTTGTTAGAGCAATTACGAGGATACAGTTAGAAGAATTCATCCAAAGTGAAATGCTATTCGAAGTGGCATGTAATTGGGAAATGAAGGACCAGTGACAGTAGGCGAATCATTAAACCCATTGCTAAGATACGAAGCAGCCTGCTGTAGGATAGTGGCTGAGAAAAATGAGGCTTCCTGCTCCAGAAAAGCGCTAACAGTATGGGAAGACCCCAAGGGCAGTTCTACGCTGCTCTGGAGGTTGCTATGTTATGGTTCAGAACTACCTCGCGGGCCTTACGCCATGTCCTCTGCCCCCTGGGCCATTTACCCTCATCTGTAATTCCACAGCAGGAACATGAATACACTGGCAGCCGCTCAAGTGGAGGCTACCGCACTAACCAGAGTAGGACTTCAGAAAAAATGCAAGCATCTGATGGCTTTTTAAGTCTTTGTGCTCATTTATTCAATCTCCAAGATTCAAGGGTCTCACAGGTAAACTTATGAACCTATGATAAAATTGCTGCCTAAAATTTAATATTAATAAATCAAATGCCTAAAACATCCTAAAAATAAGAAAATGTAAGTTATTTCTAAATGCCAAATGCATTTGAAATGCATTTTGGGAGCTACCTACATTATAGGTGGGGCTTCAAAAAATTAATGGAAAATGCTATTTTTAAATTCCATTTTCCCATGAACTTTCTGAAGCTCCCCTGTGTAATCCTCTGGTGACTCTATTGACTAAAATAACACCTTTATTTATGATATTTGGCACATAACTTTGCGGACAGAATCAGGTCTTTAAGGGTACAAGGGTGTCACTAATATTTCTGTATGAATAAGGCAGAGTAGAGAAGAATCAACGTCTGTGAAGTACCGTCCTGGCAAAGAATATTGAAAGTTGCATAGAGTGCCAGAAGAAGGAACAAATCTGTCTTGAAAACGTGCAGCAGATGCTCCTTAGAAGCAAGAATGCTGATGTTGAAGCTGTGCTTTGTCTTCAGAGAGGGCACACTGAGCAAAGACCAACCGCTTGAGATGAAGAAAATGTATTGAAAAAAATTATCATTGAAATTAAATGATGACAGGCGGGTCCAAGGAATACTTCAGGGATTAAAGAAACTTGTTATATGTATCAATGCGTGGAGATGGCATCTAGTGGATATCAAAACAATAATGGAAGGATGAAAATATGAAGAAACACTTTCATCATGTTACAAGCCCTGGAACAAAACACTATGGGAAGGATGGTCATTCCAGGAAACAGTAGCGTCGTGCTCGAGGCCCTGGACCAGTGTAAGTAATGGCTGTGCTAACAGAGACATCAATTGCTCCCAAGGGTCTCCTCTTCAGACGGCCTGTTTTATGACAATGTAAAAATGAAGGCGCTATAGGTTTATGATATTAATTTTTTTTGTTATATAGGATTTTGTGATAGTACTAAATACTTCCTCTCAGACGCAGTGAATATATAATTCAAATTTTTGTTTATTCCTTCTAGAACATGAACTTCATCTGGTACTTTTAGGGTTTTGTGGGGTGAAGACAGGACTTTTCTACATCATATACTCTAAAATATTAAGCAACCTATTTACCAGCATTTGAAGCTGACTAAGCTAGCTATTCCCCGATGCTCCCAGTTATCTGAGGGCTTTGCATGACTCAAGTTAGGATAGTGATCTGCTTCCCTCAAGGCCAATGGGTGGGATTCAAGAGTAATTGTCAATGACCCCTAATAATATACACCTGTTCACCTACCCCTGGGAGTCTGGAATCTTTATCATATTCCTCCCCTTAGTCATGAGTCATCCCTAAACCATTATCAACTTATAGCCCTTAAGACAGCCCCCGCTTGCAGCATGTTCTGACTGGTGACTAGAGAAATGATGTGTTTTCTGGTAGGCTACTTAAACGGGGAAAATTAATGTTCGCGACCCTCGCTCCTGCCTGCCTCTCTGCTGCCCCTGAGCACTGGGTGCTCTCGGCTCCTCGCCCTCATCATGTAACTCTCTCTCCCTCTCCACGCGGACCAGCATACCGGGCGGAGGTGAGCATGCAACCCTGATGTGATCTATGTCTGACTCTTATTGTTACTGTCTCTCTCTCTCTGTCATGATCTCTATATTGTTATTATAATAAATAATAATTATCGCTGCACAGCTGCCTATTGAACCCTTGCTGTGAGTATATTGGGGGGCCGGCCCCCTCTGACAGGGTTTGACTTACCTCAGTGGATTTTTATACATTGAAACGGAAGAGTCTTACCATAGACAAAGAATCAAGGATGGCGAGAGTTCGTCTCCTATTAGCAGGGGTGACCAGTCTCAGAAGAACATCATGCTTGACAGAAGGGTATCATTAAAAAAACAAAACAAAACCAATCCTAGAAAACCATCATCACAGCCACAGAGCTGGACTCAAACATAAATATGGGGTCAGTGCAGGATGCAACGGTGCTTCCTCCATGGTACACCCAGACGGACGCCGGTGAGGCCATCCCGACGCAGACGCTAACTGCTTGGGGAAGTCCACGGCCCAGTTTCTCTCCCATGGAGCGGCTGGTGGTTTCCCACTGCCGATCCTGCGGCCGCAGTCTCACGAGGAACCACGATGCCACCGGGGTTCCTTCTTTGGTACCCAGGGCCACTGGTTGTAGCAGACCAGATCTACAGCATCATTCATATACATTTCCCTGTATTTCATAAAGTAATATAAGAAGGGTAATTATGGGTCGCTTCCTCTCTTGTCTAGGAGCCCTGATGGCACAGTGGCTACTTGTTGGACTGCTCAGCAAGGTCAGAGTTTGAAACCCCCAGCCCCTCTGCAGCAGAGAGCGGGCTCTCTGTTCTCAAGAGTCAGTCTCAGAAAACCACCGGGGAAGTTCTACCCTGTCCTATAGAGTGGCGAGGGGTTGGCATCAGGTTGATGGCAAGAGTTTGTTTTTTTGTTTTGTTCTAGATCAACTATTTTGTCTAAATTTAGATTGGCGTGTAACATTCACTTCCTGTTTCCCTCTTCCCCATACACAAATACCGATTAAGCCATGTCTCATTTATTATCTGAGCAAATGAGTGACAGGTGCTGCCAGCATGAAAAGCGTCACTGAATTCATAAGCAAATTTCGCCTGGCCCCAGCAGCAACTAGCAGAGTTCAGGCTCTGTCCGGCATCACCATGACCTTGCTGCGTATGCCCACACCACAATATGGACAGAGGGGCTGTCCTGGGCAAGTCTGAGTACGCTGGCCGATGCTATGGCAGTGGTTGTCAACCTTCCTGATGCCATGACCCTTTCATAGAGTTCTCCACGTTGGGGTGACCCCAACCCCAAAATTATGTTTGTTGCGACTTCCTAACAATGAGTTTACTCTTGGTATGAATCATAATGTAAATAACTGTTTTGCAGGATGTATTTTTATTGCTACTAATGGAACATAACGAAAGCATAGTGATTAGTCACAAAAACAATATACAGTTATATATTGTGAAATATTTCTAATGACAAATCAATGAAATTTTGTCGTGAAGCATGGGGTAGCATGGGTCTTCATGCCGGGTACTCATATGTGAGCATATCTGCATATCCTGCCTGGAGACGGATAGAGGAGCGGTGTCTCGGTTCCTAAGACCATTGGAAATGTGTTTTCTGATGGTCTCAGGTGACCCCTGTGAAAGGCTTGTTTAACCCCCAAAGGGGTCATGACCCACAAGTGAAGAATTGCTGCTGTAGAGGCTTCCGCAGACAAACGCTTCTGAAGTGTCCAGTATAGGTATTCTAAAATCTGTCTGCAGCACTCAGCGTGGCTGGAATTGCCGCATGAGGCACTGCTGGTGGGTGACTCTCAGGAAGCGGAAGAGGACTAGGTGCTGGGTCCCCATCTATAGAGATATTTCTATCACTTTGTTGCTATGGTATTATTTCCTAGCAAGCATTGTCTAATCCTGCATGCCCTCTCCAAATTCTTGGGAAATCTGCAAATTTGAATGAAATGGACTTACTCAAAACACATAAAAATGATTATTAATGTTTGTCATTGTAAGAGAAAATCTTAAATCCGTAAAAAAAAAAGATCTATTAGTCTTTAAATAAAATTCTTGAATTGCTTGCAAAAGATGCTTTCGTGAGGTGCTGATGCTAATTTTATGATTGAAATATAGGGGTGGAGTCTAGCCTGTTAATCTGGAGATAGCCACTGAGTAGCCAATGAGGCCTCTATGTGGGCATGGCTTTCTCCTGAGACTTCTGGGAAATCTTGCGATATTTCCCTCGTGAGAAGCTATCTTCCCCAGTTGTTGGGAGTTAGTCTCAAAGGTGATGAGTCATGGAAAAGACAAGATGGCAGTGTCTGAGAAGCTGGAGGAGCCGGTGGAGAGACCACATGGCTTTGCCCTGATGGAGCCTGACCTCTGAAGCTGGAGCAGCATGCTGTTGATGGCCCCTGAGCCCTGGAAGCGAGGAGCCATGGGGAGACCCCTGCCAGCACCAGAATTCTGCACTCACTGACCTGTGAGTCAGAAGGAGACTTTGTAGACTGACTTCGGGCATATGGGTTAATATTGGATTTATATGACTTTGTACTGGACTGGATTGGGATGCCTTCTTAGTGTCACATTCCTTTTGTACATAAACCCTTTCCTTATATCTATATGCGTGTCTCTGAAATTTGTTCCTCTAGTCTACCCAGACTAGTGCTTTGTGAATAAAGTTACACATGAATGCCATCTATCAAGGGTTTTTAGGAGTCCTGGTGGTGTCATGTTAGTTGGGCTACTAATTGGCAAGTGAGTTCAAAACCCTCAGCCGCTCCATGGGAGGACGGGGCTTTCCACTTCAGGGAAGAGTTACAGGCTGGGACATTCACAGGAACGGGTCTTCCCTGCCTTACTCCCTGGCAGGGAGTTTGGTTCTTGGGGCTTTTCTGGTGTTGCCCTGTTTCAGTGCTTGACTGCTCAGATGGAGATGGGACTGTCTGAGTTGGAATAACTGGTTTGATGTGCTTGGTATCCAGGATTTGAAGAGCACATCATTATAAACTATCAAATAACTAAAGGACATAATCTAATAAAAAGTGAAGTTTCAGGAAAGCAGCTCAAATTTCTCATTACAGACATTGAAACAACTTGGAAGTTGTGGGGTTTTTTCCCATTTTAATTACCATCTACTATTTCATTTTTTTCTTATGATAATTATCTAAATAGTGTTTTCCTCCAGGTACAAACCCCCTCCAGTTTTCTTCAGAACAACTTCCTCTCTTGAGCCAAGTCCCAGGCTTGAATGGACTAAAAGGAGCTCATATGGGGGCTTGTACCTTTGGTTCTGGATGCACCTGTAAGCACCTACAAACCTAAATGTGTCTTCCGTGGCTCTAGCTTTCCCTGGTCTGCGCTCCACATTCATCTCGCCCTGTCTTGGCAACCACAGACACTTCCTGCACATGGTTTCAATCTGACTTTAAAGGAAAGTCCACTTGTACGAGACCCTTCTTTCCGTACAAGTCGAAGTCAGCATGCACTGAAGCACCTTTGGACAGCAACGAGGCAGCACCTAAAGGTTGTCTCCAAGACAGAAACCCCCCCACCTATCAAGCATTGGAAAGAAGATAAAGACAAACCAGTCAGTCCCGTTCAAACAGTGCTCACAACTAAGCATCATGGTCCATGCCCCCTCCCGCACCCCACTCCCATTTTGCATATAAAGGAATGAGTGACTGCTCCAGACCCAGTGTTTCGCTCCAGAACTGACTTCTTTCCTCAACCGTGTATCTGGTGGCACACTGTGACAAAGTTATGGATGGCAGGCCTGAGGGAAAAAGCAAGGCAGTCTCCATTTGAAAATGTGACCCTTTTATTTTAACTGAAAGGCATCATTACACAGTGCAAACACTTCTTTGGTAAAGTACTGATTATAATTAACATTAAAAAGGCATGTGACCGCTGGCAATAGTTAGAAAAGTAAATAAATATGTACACTTTGCTTCATATTACAGCAATTTCCTTACAGTGGCTAAAAAACAGTAAAGCTCATTCAGGCACTGCCCACTGTTTTGACAAAGCATATAAAAAAATGACACTGGTGATTCTGCAGACATTTCAAATGGAATTACAAAGTTTTGGGGGGAGATCAGACAGCTTCTCCGCAGTCCTCAGTTCACTGGGAGCACGATCGTCTTGACATCTGCTTAAGCCCCAGTTCCTCCCATGTGCTTTTACCCACTTACATACTGCCTCGGCAATGAAACCCCAAACTTGCCCCCAAGCCACATATTCAGAGATCCAAACATTCCCGGGAGACTTACACATAATCTGCTGTAGTTGCTATACCTGAGCAATTTATACAAGCATCCATTTTTAAAGAGAAAATTCGACATTTCCTTGTATACAGAAGTTTGTTCCAAGATTCGGCTATTCAATTCGACTTGATATGTCCAAATAAACCCATGCACCATGAAACACCAACCAGATATTATCATTTAATAAGTAAGTTAAAGACATAATATTGTGTGAACACACATCAGCTCTCTTACAGCTGGCATGTTCAAAAGCTCCCTGGCATTTGGGGGCAGTCACAGTGCACAAAGGCAGTGTTGTCGCGTGACAGGATGAGGCCAACATGAGGCGATGTAGTAACAGTGACAGAAAGTGGATGACGGCACCTCTCCATTGTGCACCAGATGCTGCTGAGGGACTTCATTCATCTACACCTTCTGATAACTGTCTCAAAATTCTGAACTTTCTTCTAAAATTATTTATTTAAAATTTCACCAGAAAAGAATCCCCAGGAATTCTTGCCTCTGTCCCCACGCCTTGCACCCACAGCCATGTTGTCTTCAACACTGCTTCTACAGCAGCTGCCCAGCCATGGCCACTTCATGCCGAGCTTGCCCGGTGACTCATGTGTCTCCCTCCTCAGTCTCCACTGGGAATTGTACGAGGACTGCAATGGTCTCATTCATCTTCTGTACCCAGCAAAGTACTTGCTGAGTGGTAGGCATGCGACTAAGTTTAGTGAATCAAAGTTGTGTGGTCTGCAAAAAGTTTCTCAGAACGTTTCCCTCTGTGGTTAGCAGATAAAAAAATGTTTTGGTCAGAAGAAGAGAGAGACCATGAGGTATGATGGTTGCTTTTCACGGAATTTCAAAGAACTTTTGCAGAATAGAAATTATTTTTCTGCCATTTCTAACACCTATAAAATGGACAAATTTAATAGAAGAATGTGTTTAAAAGTACAATGAGGTATTGGAATTGAGTTTTTTTAAAGCACTCACACAACCTGAAGTGACAAAGTCCCCAACAATAGAATTCCTTCCACCAGAAGCACACCCGAGAGTGACTGTCCGCGTGCTCTGAGGGGCATGAGCCTTGGCGGTGAGGAAGCACAGCTGTCTGTGGACTGCTAGTGCAAGGCACGCGGCCGCTCAGTAGGCATTAAATGGAAGTCACGAGGATTTTCACATTCTGTTCACAACTAGGCAACATGTATGGAAGGTATAAGTAAGAACGAACCTGCTTTCTAACTGTGGCTTAGTAATCAATAAGATCACGTGTGAAAGGAATTGAAACAAAGAAAGTCACAGGATGGGCACATGCTGCGGCGCACAGGGAATGTGTGCATCACGACTAAGCTGTGAGCTGTGAAATGCTCCAGAGAAGCGGGGAGGTCATCGGATGGTGCTGTGAGGGGAGACAGAGAGCCTGTGTTTCACTACTAAGACCGTGTCACTGTGAACACACTCATGAAAGATTCTGCTCCGTTTGCCAAATATGATTGTATTTTTTTTTTTTTTAATGTAGCTTGAAGTGCAAGCTAGGTTTCAGCATGCTTCCTTGCCTGGTGGGTCCATTATCCACACACACCTGCCGGGGAACCTGTTTGCAAGCTTCTCATCTCCAGACTTAACTTTTAGAGGTGTCCTGCTTTAGTGAAATGAAATGGTGCTATTAGTCGAAATCAATTTAAGAGCCTGACTGATTGAACTATGCAATTTAATAGTAGCACCAGTTGTTTTTTTTCACTGAAAACAAAACAAAATAAACAAACATTAAATAAAAACCTGAGAAATCGAACATGAAGTTAGGCTGTTCATCAACTTTCCCGATGTTTGCAGTTATCTCCCTTCTTGGAACCCTCTGTAACAGGCATCTTGTGTGATCTTCTGAAACAGCACCAGTTGAATGTTGTCATGAAATGTCTTGAGTTCTTGATGTGTCTTTTCAGTCTGCAGTTACCTGTGCTGGTCATCGGATCTCAAGGTGACTTAGCAGAGAAACTCCCAGGAAGCTGGTCAAAGAATCTAAGGCTTCTTTCCCATAGATTTACTTAAGCAGACTGGACAACATGCCCCTTCGACTTCCCTGGGATCAGGACAATCTGCTGGCTGACAGGATTCCACAAAACAGGTAATCTGCCCATCCTGGAGGAGAAAGGGAATGTTCAGAAACCTGGAATTTCGTGTGTGTGTGATATTCTACTTATAGTTCCAATGATCACTAATATACACTCCTAGTTCCAATGATCACTAATATACATGTTTGTTCTTTTGGAATATTTTGTAGGATTATTCTCTTTCCTGATTTTACAACTACCAAGTAAGAATCACAAACCATACAGCGTAATAGTTAAATTCACACACAAAGGAACTTCAGAAAACTCACAGAAAAGATCATGGGATTTTCCAATTAATTTTTTGAAGCCCCACTGTACATGAAACCTTAGAAATAAACAAAGGTTTAATACTAACACACACACACACACACACACACACACCTCCTTGTTCTACAAGGTTCATAATTCCTCCTTCACTACAGCTTCTCTGGCTTCTCCCCTACTGAGCAGCTGTCACAGGACCTCAGGCTTGGCACTCTACTCCTCACCTGCAGCTGGACACAACTGGCTGTGCTTCTGGGTACCACAGGGGTGAGGAAGATGTGGACAGAGAGAGGGTAGGTGCACAAGCCTCCTCTGTTTAGCTGTCCTTCCCCAACAGACAAAACCACCGATGACCTGTAAACACACACGTTGGGCTGTCCATGGGACAGGGACACACACCCACATTTCCTATACTGATCTTGAAGCAGGGGAAAATTACCTAATAAGCATGATAAAAAAATGATAAGCACGGGCTTACTTACTAACCCGCACTGAATCCCTTCCTTTTCTACTGTATCTCAGTATAGTTGACATCTCTCTCGTCCAAACTCACGGTGTCTAGCTACAGACTCAAAACCTCATTTCTAATTCATAATCCTGGACACGGCAGGGTATAAGCCAGTAGGCAGGGTGTAAGTATTTGTTTACTTACTAATCTGTTCAACAACTGGCTTATTGGGGAATCTGTCCCCGCCTTAGAGGTCTGTGTCCGTAGGCTGGCCCTAACCTTCCTCACTGTCATCATCTTCCTAACACTTTCAATAAAACGGGATCACCAACAAAGCCACCTACAGTGTGGCTTTCCTCACACCATACACTGACCCACGATGAGGCTTCCCACACACGGGTCCTCTGCTATTCCTACCTCTATGCATAAATAGACTCTCCTGGAGAGTTCTCTTTCCACCCTTTTTTCTTTCCGCAAGGATATCTTGGCTATTCTTCTAAGGAATTCCACTCCCTAGTATTCCTTAGCCTGACACCCCCCGCCCCCATAAGGCTAACTCCTGGGTCTCTTAATGGGCATGCTCCCATTGGCTGCCAGCCCTCCCCTGTGGCCGGACGAAGCCTGGTGTCCTAGCGCAGCAGTAGGCTGGGTTTCGGCCGACTGGTCTGCTCGGCTCCCCCACAGGGAGCAACCCGAGCTCACCAGATGCTGTTCTTTCTTGACAGTCACGCTTCACCTCACAGCTCGGAACATCAGATGTCTCACTGTACAGCAGAGGCCTAGACCTGACCTCAGAGGGCACCAAGAGGCATCTGCTTCAGCGTATCTTAAGTCTTTTCTAAGACAAGTGAGGGTATAAAGTGATGACCAATGGCAAAAAAAAAAAAAAAAGTTTGTGAACTTAATGTTTTAGCTTAGGAAAAAAAATCCACTGCCACAAGTCAAATCTAAAGCACCCGTGTAAGAGCAGACTGGACTGCCTCCTTTACAGAGGTTGTCACCCTTTACAGAAACACAGCACCTCACCTTTCCTCTGTGTAGTGGCTTTGGGATCAGCAGTCCAATACTTAGCCCACGGTGACAGGAGGGCTGATACATAAGTTTCTTCAGAAATTTACTTTCCCTACAAGACCACAAGCTGCCAGCAGGACCCCCTGTCTTACCTTTGTAAACAATGCTGCCCTGTCAACCCAGACTGATGGGAAGTGCAAGTATGTATTCTCTCAGGAAGGGTTGTGAGTCCTATTTTATAGCTTTTGTGGTTTTCCACAGTTTAAAGACTTCCATGTCCTACTTGAAGCTACCAAAGTGCAGAGCTGGGAAGGAAAGCACATAGCACTGGGTTCTCCTGGGCTGGCTCCAGCACACCCTGCCTCCTGGGGCGTTTCCCACCCAGTCTGCCTGTCCAGTAGGAAAGACAGGGTGGGGGATCAAAGCTGATGAGTGTGAGGAGGCACGCTTCTGAAACGTGGGCCAACCTACCACAGAATCACTGCCCTTTGTTGGGGCTGGAAAATCCTCTCTTGGAATTTCAGTGTGTAATTCAGAGTGTGCAAACAGATCTCCATACTCACTTTGCATTCACACACAGTGCATGGGTCCTTTTTCCATTTTGAATTGTCTGTATGAGAGTCCCCCTTTGCATCAGTGCATTCAGTCTTGCTGAGTCGGGATTCAAGTTTCTTTATCTGCAACCAAGCAATGCAAAGCACAAATTACTCATCACTTGAGATTAAAATTTGATTTCTTAAAGTTCCTAGTTAGGATGCTGTAGAGTTGGAAAAGGGTAACACAAGAAACTAACCAAGGTCACAGAACTAGTGCCACTAACCTGGGTGTGTAAAGACCACTAAAAAAAAAAAAAATCAAATGCTTTGTTGCATCTTTATTTACCACAATGTAAGATATTTTAGCTTTGATGCTCAGATTAAACTTTTCTGCTTGAAATAGTTCCATAAGATAGTCTCTTTTGAGATGACTAATGCTAGAAAGCTTTTATGGAATTTCAAATTTACATATTAAGCAGTTGATAGTTGTCTTCTTCATAAAATTATCTTCCCACTGCCTAAGTGGGGGCCAGAAGCATATATCCTTAATCGATCAATTTCAAGCCAGAGCCACCCTCTGACAGATTAGAAGTCATTTTCTGCTCCGGGTTTCCCACTGGGCTTCACAGGATGTAATGTTTATGGGAGTCTGCTCCCAGATCTGTTTCCTGTGGAGGGCTTAATCCAGTATGCCACCAAGGCTCTTTAAAATATATTACTGAAGAAACAACCGAATTCACTGCCAACAGATTTCCCACAGCACCATAAGAGCAACAACGAACTAACCAAATAAATGATGAAAATCGCCTACAAGCATATTTTCAAATGGATGATTGATTGTGACAGACTAACAATTCCCAAGACTAATAAAGTCCAAGTACCAAGAACAAACAAGTCTGTATAAAAAGATGTAAAAAAAAATCAGTGTCATCTCGGAGTTGTACAATACAGTAACAGATGGCTGACTGACTGTGGTCTAACTCCTCCAGAGGACACTCAGTGCACTCCTGCAGAGGGGTCCTGACTCATGGCGACTGTCTGTCTTCCTCCCGCTCAGTGATTACTGGTTTTAAACTTCTGACCATGCTTATCTGATGGGGTCACCGGCTCTTTCAAATAGGCACTAACTTGGGAAATGGTCTCAAGATACAGCTAATGAAAACCACCCTATCAAGATGAACCACTCATGAACATAATTCCTATCCAACAAGATAGGGATACTTTCTAGTCCCAGACGAGAGGGGGTCTCCCTGAAGTTAAGGGTTGGTGGTGCAGGGTGGCCTTCGGGGCTGGGAGTTGGCAATCCAGGCCGTCTTGGTCCTCTGGAAGCCACTCAAATTTGAAGCCCTCCTTTCATTATCTGTCGGCTGACTATTGTAAAACTTGAAACCAGAGGTAAGGAACAGCACAACTCTGGTGCAGTTATTTACCTCGGAAGTAATCCGGGTAATGTAGAGGTACATAAACAGAAGTGAAATGATCAACAAATTTGCCCACATCAGTCCTGAGCCACAATGTGCTGAAAAAATAATAAATAACATGTGTATTCCTCCCAAAGTAGCAAGATAGCTGAGGACCGTCATGCCCGCTATCATCTAAGATGTTTGTGGCACAGAACGAGGCTCCTCGTACTGGGCCTGCATGGCCTGCAGCTGGCACAGGAGAAATGCCAATGACCCAAAGAACAGTAGGAGCCAACACATACTCGGGGTGGCTCGCTAGCTCGGACAGCAACCCATGCCATGCAGATTTCCGCAGCCCTGTCTTTCCTCCAGCGGCCACACTCAGAGACCCCACCTCCACCCACCTTTCACGAAATGTCACAGGCCATGGAGTTCAGAAGGTCTGCTTGCTGGCTGCATACTGTTTCTCCCCTAGCTGCTCAACCAGCACATTGCCTGCCCTTATCACTCACGTGCCATGCATCTACTTGTGCTTCTCTCTCAATATGGGAGAGGATCTTGGTTCCTGACACCCTTTGCATGATGTACAATGCCAGGCCCACCCTGGATACTCAGTCTGCTAAGTAACCAAACAATCACTAATGTCACATGTAAAATCACTAATGCCACGTGAAAGAGTTCCACTTTAAAGACTCCAGGAGGATGAAGCTCTCGCAGCACAATGGTTACAGCATTTGGTGGTTAATAAAAAGGTTGGTGACTTGCGTACACTCGTGCCTCTGGGGGAGGAGCTGGTAGTCTGCTCCCAGGCAAGCCCAGGCAGTTCTGGTCTATCCATATAAAAGAGCTACCTAGTAGAAACTGACTGAATGGCACACGGGTTTGCAGAAAGCAGATCAAGGACCTTCATGTTGGAGGCAGCATATGCAGCTGTGTCATTGTGTCGATCTGTGTCATACTGATGCTACCTGACAGTGACAGTGTAGAAAGTGGCATTTCCTAGGCTATAATCGTGACCGCCACAGTAGATTGCCACATCGTTTAATCTGCAGAACCACTGATGGAGTTGAAGCCTAACTTTTCGATTAGAAGCTCAGTGCATAACCATTGCTCCAAGACACTTTTCAAGCAGCTTCCAAACCCAAACCCACTGCCATTGAGACAATTCCTATGCACAACCACTACGCCACCGGGGCTCAGCCCCCTACCTGGTTCTTTACAGGCAGTTGAAGAAATCTTATTTATCCAATAACCCATTGCTACCGAGTTAATGGAGGCAACACATTATTTTCTATGCTCTCCACACCAAAGAGTCCCACATAATCCCACCTTGAGAGGGATATGTGTCCCTCATAATATGTCTCAAAATCCAGATTTCACAACAAATATTCACAAATGCTTCTCGATTCAGCGTTCCTTCCATTAATGAATGCACATAGTATCAACCACGAATTCAAAGTAGAACACAACCCGGTCATGAAAGGGTTCAAAGTTATTCTTAAGAAGTGGCTCAAGAATTCATATTAAAGCAAATTTTAATTCTCTTAAAATGTCCAAGTCCTCAGCATAATTTTTTTACAAGTACTGTGTCCATATAAATAACGTTCCATACCTATAACCAGGGAGACTAGGGAGCTGTGCATGTCCACAAGGTGTCAGCCTCATTCACCCATCCTCCCATACTTCATGCAAATTACACTGTCCATTCATTGCCTTTCATTTCCAGCTTAGGTGGCTTATGCTTCTTGTTACCTGTTTTCTGAGGCCTGTGATGGTCTTTTGCATTTCCAGAACAAATTCTTTGAAGTCATTTGTCCCTGGTATATTTGCGTGCTCATCGGAGGCTGAAGTGATGTTATTGAAGTATTTATTGTGTTTTACAACACTACAAGGGAGTGTGGGGGGAAGAAACAAAATAAAATTCCAGCAGGTTACAAGTGGTACCATTTTTTTTTTGTAAATGATTCACATATCATATATTTAATAGTTAAACCACATTAATAAAGGCTCTGAAGACATCACCACAATTTTAGAATATTTTCATCTTTCTCATACTTATTATTGTTAGCTCCTCATTTCCTCCCAACCTCTCCTTCCATGCCTCTAGGTGGTTATTAATCCAATTACTGTTTCTATTGATTTACTCACCCTGGATTTCATATACTGAAAATCATACAAAACCACAAAAACATTAACAAAATAAAACAGAGAAAAATTTCAAAGAAAAGAAAATATTAAAAACTGAAAAATGTTAAATGGGTCAAAGGGAGATAAAATCATAGGATACTACATTTTAGCCTAAACATATCCATCATAATTGATCTTACAATGCTCTCTAAGAGCAAGACTATTCACATCCCTGAACTATGGTGAGGGAATTCACTGGAGGATTAATCTTGTGTGGACCCTGCATATGGGTTTTGGACTTCAACTGTATCCAAAGCCGTCTGCAAATCAAGTGTCTGATACTATTCCTTACTTCATATTTGGATTTTATTATTTATGATCCTTGGATCACATGGGCTGGTGTGCTTCTTCCAAGAGGACTTAGTTGAAGCCTGACTTTGATGGCTGATTGTTTGAAGACAAGCCTTTAATACTTCAGCTGCTATTCTTTTTTTTTTTCCCTTTTTTTTTCCCCAATCATTTTATTAGGGGCTCATACATCATTTTTCACAATATATAAATAAGCATACTCGTCAAGCACCCTCACATGTCCACTTCTATTATTGTTCTTCAATCGTCCACCTTTTTCCCTTTAGCCCCTAGTATCGGCTTATCCATTCCTTCCCCTCTTCCCCTGGTCTCTCCTCCCCTCCAACCCTCAATAGTTTATACATTGTTATTGTTTTGTCATATCGTACACTGCCCGACCTCTCCCCCAACCCACTCCTTTGATGCCCATCCTTCAAATAAGAGCTTGTGTATATATCCTT
>PVJH01004820.1:0-115720 GCA_004026705.1 Nesogale talazaci | reverse complement strand
GCCTGCTCCCTTTGACACCTTGTAGTCACACAGGCTGGTGTGTTTCTTCCATGTGGGCAAGGCACCTAGTTTTACTACAAAAACTGCATTAAAAATGTGCTGAAAAAAACCCCTTCGGTTTATGGGCTGAGCCCTGGTGGCATAAGTATTGAGTGCGGGACTGCGGCCCGCTGGCTTGGAGGTTCAAATCCAGCGCCGGCTCTCAGGGGCAGCACTGGGTAGCGCCCATGACCACCAGAGGCAGTGATGCACATCGGTTGCCCCCCCCCCCAAAAAAAAACACCCTCGGTTTATACGTGGGTAAATATGGTAAACCTCCAAAGATAACCATACAGAATGTAATAACCAAACTTCCCAACGTAAAAAAAACAAAGAAAGAATCTGAAGGCAGATCAGTGAAAAAAAATGTTTTATCTAAAGAGAAGAAGCAAATTTTTACTTCTCAGAAGAAACCATGCATTTAAGTAGTCAATTAATAAATAATCACCAAGCAAGAACTTTATATCCAGCAAAATGTCCCTCAGGTTTGATGATGAAATCACAATATTTACTAGCTATAAATAGATAGTAAGGAAATTTTATATAAATCAGACCATCTTTCCAAGAAACACTAAAGGGAAATCTTCAGACCGAGAACCAACAGTGACTGAAAATACGGGATTAAAACAAAGAGCAACCTGACCCAGACATTTTCTCAGGTTTTGCTTGTTTGTTTGTTTTTGTTTCTACCTGTTCTTAAATTCCAGTCATACATACATTCTTCCTATTTTGTGGCGTCCTACATAATTCTTAGGCTTTCTTAGTGTTTTCATTTTGTATCCTTTTTAAATTGTTCCTCTGATAGATTAATATTAAGAGATTCATTCTTCATACTCACCAGTACATCCTCGCATTGATTCAATTATATTTCTTTTCCCTTTTAATGTATTGTCTATTTCTGAAATGTTAATAGTAATCTTTTGGATTTACTTTTGGTGTAATTATATGGTTTCTAATTTTTCATTAATTTTGTCTCATAATGTTTCAAGCATCTTGTTCTCATAATGCTTTAAAAAATTCTTCTAGCATTTTCTCCAGTGATTTCCTAAATTCATGTACAACTTTCCTTCAATTTGTTAAAAGTAACTGAACAGTGTCTTTTGAATTCCTTTTAAGTAGGTCCAATGTCCATTATTCACCAAAAAGATTTTTGGGCTATATACTTCAGTCACTTGTTGAGTCACTGTGTCTTGCTTCTACTTGTGGACTTAAATCATCTATTGGTTCCAAGACATTGTAGTGATTGTGTATTTATGTGGAGTTGATGAAAGCATTTCTGTGTATTATTAGGCCCTCATCAACTATATCTCCCTGTGGGTGTGACAGTGGATGGGAGTAGGGGTGCAGTTTAGTTTGCTATTCAGCGTGAGTGAGGCTGATTTTGACTGGTGTTGCCTATGCTCTATGCATCATCAGGCAGAACAAGACCAGGCCCTGGCCCTCACTCAGTGGTTTGGGCAGCAAGAGGAAAAGATGTGGATGGATTGAAAATAGGGAATATTTTGTAAATGAAGAAAAGTAAAAAGAGAAAATAAAGTGTGCATTTACAGAATTTCCAAATGTAAGAATCCAAGAGCAAAATCCCCTGCCATGTAGATGATACAAACTCATACGGATTCTGTGGGACAAGAAGAACTGCCCCTGTGAGTTTTTGATATACAACTCTTTATGGCAGTAGATAGTATCATCTTTCTCTGGAATATTGGGTGGTGGTTTGAAATGCTGGCCTTGCAGTTAATTACCCAACAAGTAACCACTGTAACCCCAGAGCACCTTTCTAAGTGGAGAAGTCATATATATTTCAACAAAGAACAAACTGTTTTAAATTTGTGAATAAGCTAATAAATTGCAGGTAACCACAAAGAAAATTAATAAATCTCATAAAAAGAGAGGAAGAAAGTCATAAAGATTTCATAAGCACAAAAACAATAAGAACATGAAAATGATAGGGAAACCTATAAAACAAACGAACCCAACATGTAAAATTATGTGGAAAATCGAACCAGTAGCAATTCACAAAACACACGAAATAGCAGCAACTTCTTAATTCATACTCATAACAATTATGCTGAATATATGTGTATTAAATTAAATAGTTGTGGGGCTGAGTCCCAGTGACGTAAGTGGTTGAGGGCGGGACTGCGGCCAGGTGGGCTTGGCGGTTCAAATCCAGCAATGGCTCTCAGGAGCAGGGCTGGGTAGCTCCCACAACCACCAGAGGGCAGTGATGCCCCCCCAAATAAATAAATTAGCTAACTAAATAGTGTGTCAGGGAATAGCATACTTGATGAGAAAATAGATCTCATAATTGTGCTATCTATGAAAGACATAATTTACACAGAAAAAGCATATGGACTGAATGGCCTGGCATGTGAATTGTATGCCAATAAAACTGTTTAAAATAAATTAATTTTTAAAACAGGTTAAAATAGATGTATGATAAAAGATTTCAATCTTATGCCAATAAATAATAGCAGGAGTGACAATATCAATTTCCAATAACATAATCACTAAGGCCAAAACCATCATAAAAGACAGTAAAAGAAATCATATAATGGTGAAATGCTCGATTGGAAGAGAAAGAGGTCAAAGCTATACCAAGGATCTAAAAACCTAAAGAAAGAGCGTCAAAATGTCTAAGTCGATCTCTGACAGAATTTAAGAGAGACGTGCATAGCTCTAACGTACTTATCCTTGCTGTTGGTAAGTGCTGCTGAATCATCTCCAAACCACAGTGTCCTGAAAAACACAGAATGGAGCGCTATTAGTCCTGTCCCATCCTCAAAATTGTTCTTCTGGTTAAGCTCATTGTTTCAGTCTCTGTGCCAACCATTTTGTGGAGGTTGTTTTAATTTACCACTTTTTAGTGAGGGACAGGACACCCCAAAAGAAACTCAGCAAAGACACAGAAGAGCAAAATGTTTTTCATTATTGTGATAGTTACATAATCTGGTGTCAACTCGTGTCATTCAGGTCACAGCTTGAGGACCTTATTCGGAGGTGGTAAGGAGATCAAGAGCTCCCTGGAGGCAAGACACATGCTCACTCCCCATGAGACATTCCTGCCCACAAGTCACGGGGGGGCTTTTCTGATTCAGTCAGAGTCCTGTAACTGGAATGCCAAGTGGAGACTCATGTCATTGCTGACATGATTCTGCTGCCAGGGGATCCACAAGACTTTCCCCTCTCTGGCCTCTGATCTTCCCGTATTCAGTGTCATTGCATGTGTTTTGTGAGACTGAAGAGGAATTTACAAATTGGTGTCTGACATATGGGCTAATATTGGTCTTATGGATTTGATCTAGACTGGACTGCAATGTCTTCTTAATATTTCTTTGCTCTTGTATATAAAACTTTTTATACACATATGAATATATACGAATTTCTCTAGGCAACCCAGACTAACACAATTATTGAAAACACATGGTTTTAACAAAAAATTTCAAAACAGAAACTATTTCTTAGAATGGCTAAGTATTTCCTAAATTTTAAATTAACCAAAATAAACTAACACGAATGTAAACATAATTTTTGTGAACATATATTTATACATTATTAATTTCATTGCACAGAGCCCTGATGGCACTCTCTGGTAAACATTGGATTGATAATGGCAAAGTCTATGGTTCAAACCCACCTGCTGCTCCATGGGAAAGACATGAGACTGTCTGATCCTATGAAGACATATAATGTCAGAAACCCTATGGGATCACTATGAGTTAGAATTAACTTGATGGCAGTTGGTCTATTTTTGAAATTAGGTGTCATTGTTGATTGGTGCAACCCATCTGGAAAGCACTATGATGTTAAACAAAAAAAAAAACAAAAACAAAAAGAAGACAAGTTACTCTCATGTTAACTCTAATTTGATATAGCAGCCCCCCGTTTGTCAGAGTAGAACTTTGCTACATAGGGGTTTCAATTGCTGATTTAGTTTCGGTCGTATTTCACTGGATTTTTCTTCTGAGTTGCCTCTGGGCTGATTCAAACTTAAACTTTCCACTTGTTGATGAATATATTAACTTAAGGACTGCACTTAAGGACTGCAATATGGTATTACTTAGTCCTGATCATTTTATGGCTTAGGCTCTGGGTGGCTAATTACATTCAGCAGTCCAATCCCATCAGTAGCTCCAAGAGAGAAAGAAGAGGTTGCCATGATCTCTTTCATAGTAGGAGATTTTAGTAATATTATTTACGGGCTCAGGAACCCTATATAGGGTTTCTATGAATCAGGATTGACAAGAGGGCAGGGTTGGTTTGAGTATCATGTATGAGGGGCTTTCACAACATTTGTGGGAAAATGCATTAAAATATAATTTCTCATGGAACTATTTGTAGTATACTTAAGCTTCTCAAATATCCATTCTCTTCGATACAAAAATGTATTCCTTGATGACTCCACCTTAGATTTGTCTGTGAATTGATTGAGCAATCACGACTCTCTACTCTGCTGTTCACCTGATCTAGCATTTTCCTGCCTGTATAGATCGTATAAATATTTAGTAGACTTCCCATGTATTTCACTCCCAGGAACACCATGGCTAAGTAGTCAATGCCATAAGTCCACATAAGACAGGTTGCTTTGATTGCTATGGAAACATTAACCACATCCAGCTGTTGTCTGTTGATTCACTACAGGGTCCAATCAGCCCTAATGTAGGCAAATTTTGGCGTTCACATAGGAAAAATCTCACTATTAATCCTGGTGTACATGAAATCTTAATCACAGAAGTCTTCAGAGATGTTGGGGCCCACTTCACAAACTTGTTCCTTATAATTGTAATGAAAGGTATGCCCTCAGGGCACTCCCTCTTTGGGTCTATGGGATTATTCTGATAGATCCATTCCAACATATTACTTTCCCTTAGGTTTTGTATGCCTTCTTCTACAGTGTACCAAGATAGGTCAGATATATCAGGTTTCTAGGCTATCTTGCAGCACATGCATCAGTGAAACAATCAAATAAGCAATTAGATCCTTTCTTAACCTCCCTTGCTGAGATGTTGCTTAGGGTCCCCATCTCAAGAAACTCAGACTGGTCTGATATTACATTTCTTGCACCACTATCCCATATCTTTAATAACCATTCCCAGGGATATTCCCCAGGCTTCTGCTAGAGCAGATCTTTATGAGTATAGTTCACTTCTTCCTGAGTCATCATCTGAACCTCACCTTGAGAAACTTTCTGATACTTAATTCGAGTTACAGGTCTAGAGAAAACAAAGGTGTTTCCTGCGGACTCTCAGTGATATCTTGTAAGGCATCTCCCACAGGCTGTCCTACAGATGCAGCCTCATCTGGCATGTCAGTTTGGCTAATCTATTAAAGTGTGAGTTGTTTTACTGATAGTGGATTAATTTCCTCAGGTGGGAGGTGTGGATCTATAGACCGGGGTGGCTCAATCTACTCTGGAGGCTTAATTTTCTACTCTTCTGGGTCATCAGCCCATATGTTCTCATCCCATGTTTCAGGGTCCCAATTATTAGTGATTAATGCCATTACTTTAATATAAGACACTATTCTAGACCTGCAATTCATCTGAGACTGTAATTCAGTTACTCATTTGATGAGATGCTGAATTTGGATTTTGGAAATGGCAGCTCTATTACTAAAGAAGAGGAGACTTACTTTGTAGCACATGCACATGATTTTAGATCTGTTATTTGGCACTTAAGATGTGTTTTTGAGATTCTGAGATTATCATTTTCCTTGATCACATTTTCTGTTGTAAGGAGGAACAGACAACCAGTTCCCCTATACTTCTCTCCTGACAAAACTGCTGGAAAATATCAAACACATTGTCTTCCAGAACCTCTCCTCTTACCAGGATTTTATCTGTTGGTGGTGATAGTGTGGATATTACTTCTGAAACTTCCCACCATGGATTACGATAACATTACCCACTATTATAAGAGATGCAGACTTATCCATGACTTTAGGGATACAGATAGCATTATTAATGCTATTAAGCCTATCCAGGCTGGAAAGCCAATTTGAGAAGCCCATATTTATGATCTTGTATGGAATTATAAAAAAGATTTTTTCCAAGTTGACTCCCCCAGATATATGCCAAACTTTACTGCTTGCAAAGTATGGTAAATGATTGTCAGGTTATCCCCCTGCAGACTCCAGCCACCCAGAGAAAGCAAACACTATTGTTTCTCCCACAATACATAGGGCTCACTCCCTGATGAAAAGAAGAATAGATTGCTTCCCCTGAAAGCTTAGTTTAAATAAAGACTCCAGCTATAGGGCAATCAAGGTTAGACTGCCTTCATGAATCTAGGATCCACCCATCTTGTCACATGTGTACCCCCAATCCTTCCTCTTCCTATGGCATGTATACCCCTAGATCATCCCCTTCCATTGCTATATTACCTACAGCACAGCCCTTTCCTGTGATGTATGCCTTTACCAATAAATGGGGAGCTTGCACATCCCCCAAAGATTTGAATGCCTTGGTTAACCATAGATGTCTCTCTCTTTCTCTCTCTCTCTCCCTCCCCCCCAACCCCACATGGACCAGAAAAAGAGACAGAGCTGGGCATGCTGCCATGAAATGGGTCTGACTCCATTATTGCAATCTCTCTTTTATCGCTCACATTTTCTATAACTTTACTATAATCTTTACTTATTAGCACTGTACAATTGTGTCTTCCAGACCTGTCATGATTTGTTAGGGACTGGCTTCCCTGGCAATCATATTTCTCTAGAACCATTCCTGGTACTAGTAGTGTTAGACAGGGTCCTCTAGAGAAACAAAGCAAGAACATTTATGATTATATGTATAGATAGATATATAATAGATATAACACAAAGGAATAGTCCACACAGCACTAAAGGGGGCTCAGTTCAATTCACTTCCATGGAACAGCTAATGTTCTGGAAGTTCTTCAACTCATGAGGGCTGGTGGACCCAGAATCAAAGAAACAGAAAATGGAGTCTTCTCTAGGGCAATGCAGGCCATCTGGACACAGGCAGCAAACAGCAGAACAGATCACCAAGAGTCAGCAGCTCATAAGCTTGGGGAACCAGGCCCAGATGGGAAATCCAATTCTAGCAATGCAAGCTGACAGAATCCACCAGCCTCAAGCTCAAGGAATGTATACACCAGCAGCATGATGAAGCATGTTTCAAGAAACCCTCAAACTCGGGTGACACAATCCATGGGTTGGTTGCCCCATAGGTAGTGCAGGTCATAAATTGAGGCAAAGAACTAGCTAAAGCAGTTGTACATTGATCCTATAACCAGAGAGGAAGAGAGACAGAGGCAGGTCTTGCCAAGCCATTTATCTCTTGTTCTCCAATCAAACTGAAAGTCTATTACCATATTTTTCAGACCATAAGAGCCACTCCCCCCAAAAAAAAGTGGGGGAAAAACAAGGATGCATCTTATATATAGTCTGAAGATGTGGTACCCCAGAACATTTTAGTATACTGGCACTATTTGGTTCAGAATATTCTTTTCTTATTTTTCTGCTCTAAAAACTAAGTGTGTCTTTTGGTCAGGTGTATCTTAAGTTCTGAAAAATACGTAATCCCACATGTTCCTATTGGCCAGGTTGGTACTACCTAACACAAGAAATTACTAACCAAGAAGAGACCAGGAGCAGATGGTTTCACCAGGAAATTTTCTGAAGTCTTCAATGAAGATATGACCCTAAAATTCCACAAACTACACTAGATCATAGAAAAAGATAACAGACTCCCAAACTCACTCTATAGTGTTAGCATGACACTGATATATAAACCAGGGAAACCAGGCAAAGATTCCACAAAGATATAGACCAATATTCTTTCTGAACATAGATGCTATAATCCTTAACAAAATTTTGGTCAGTAAAATCCAACATCATATTGAAAACAAAGTCACCATGACCAACTGGGATTCATTCCAGAGATGCAGAGAGGGTATAATATTTGGAAAACACTCAATGTAATCCACTGCATAAAGACAAATAATAAAAAATCACATGATAGTACCAATAGATGCAGAAAAGACATTTGACAATATCCAACACCAATTTTTTTTAAATATAAAAACTGTGGTAGTTACATAATCTGGTATCATAAACTTGAGACTATTAAGAGTTAAGGGTGCAACCTGTCAATCAGGTTGCAGTTTGATGACCTCATTTAGAGGTTCTATGGAGATAGGTAGTTCACTGGAGGCCAGACCCACACTCTCTGCTACACATTCCTGCTGACAAGACACATGAAGCCTAGCTAATGGAACTAGAGTCCTGGAGCTGTAGGAACCGCACGGAGATTTATGACAGTGCTGAAATGCTTCCATCATCATTGGATCCACAAGACTTTCCACTCACTGACCTATGATCTTTCTACATTCGGCATCATTGTATGTGTTGCATGAATCTGAAGAGGAATTTATAGACTGGTATCAGACAGCCATATAGGCTAATATTGGTATCAGACAGACAATAAGCTATATAACTCTTTATTTAAAGTTTGTTCTTATACATATGTTAGTTTCTATGAATTTGTTTCTCTTGTCAATCCAAACTACAACAAAAAAACTCAACAAAATAAGAATAGAAGGAAAACATTCAACATGATGAAATGCATAAATTAAAAACAAACAGCCAACATCACGCTCAATGGAAGAAAGCTAGAAATATTTCCACTGAAAACAGAGACCAGACAAGGATGTGTTCTGTCACCACTCTTATTGAAATGCATGCTGGAAGTCTTAGCTCGAGTCATCAGACAATATAAAGAAATCAAGGGAATACAAATAGGCAAAGAATAAGTGAAACTCACTATTTGCAGATGATAGGATTGCATATAGAAAGCCCATTAGTCTCCACAAAAACTCTACTGAAAGCAATTGAGGGATTTGGCAAAGTAGCAGCATACAAAATTAATAACCAGTAATCAACTGGATTCCTGTATACCCGTGACGAGAGCTATGCAAAAGACTTTACGAGAACAACATCAGTTACAATAACTATGCAAAAGAAGTAACAGAAGTGAACCTAACTAAAGAAACAAAAGACCTATACAGAGAAAACTGTAGAATATTACCACAAGGGGCTGAGCCTCACTGGCGTAGTGGTTGTGCATGGGACTGTAGTCCACTGGAATGGAAGTTCAATTCCAGCAGCGGCTCCACAGGAGCAAAGGCTGGGCCTCCTCCTCCCACCACCAGATGCCCCCCTCCCAATAATATTACCATAAGAAACCAAAAGAAGACTTAGATCAATGGAAGAATACTCCAAGTTGATGGATAGGCAGACTTAATATTGTGAAAATGTCAATACTACCTCAAACAATCTACAAAGACAACACAATCCAATTCAAATCCTAATCACATTCTTTTAAAAAATGGAAGACCTAGTTAGTAATGTCATATAGATAAGCAAATACCCAGGATAAACAAAGAAGTTCTAACAAAGAGGAGCCAAGTAAGAGGCTTCCTGCTATCTGACATAGTCACAACAGTCAAAAACAGCCTGTCATGAGAGGTATATAGAATGAGAGGTATATAGATCAGTGGATCAGAACAGAAAAAGCAACATAAATGCATCAGCTTAAAAGTAACTAATCTTCAATAAGGGACCTAGAAATATCCAAAGGGACAAAGACAGCCTCTTCAGCAAATGGTATTGAACAAACTAGATTTCCATATGCAGAATAGTCAAATAAGACCCATATCTCTCCCCAGGTATAAACAATGAACTCAAGATGCTTAAAGAATTAAGTGGTGGGAAACAGAATTAGGAGATGAAGAACTGTGTGTATATACTGCATAGATTATATAGTGCAGTTCACAATAGCAAGAATTTGGAAGCAGCTCAAAGGCCCCACAGTGGGAGAATGGATAAAGAAATTATTGTACATAGACAAAATACTTCTCTACAAAATGCTTCTCTACAACTCTGTGATGAAAGCATGAGATCTTGCAAGACATGGAAAAACATGGAAACTTTTATGCTGTGTGAAGTTAGTCAATCACTAAAGGGCAACTATTATATGAATCTACTACTATAAGGAGAAGCACTAATCAAACCAACTCCCAAACAAGGGCATGGAAGATTTGCATACTGGCCAGAAAGTGTACATCACCCCATCCCCCCTTATATGAACCATCTTAAGGGAGGAGAATTCACATTGGCTGTGGTCATTCCTTCAAGAAGGTGGAGAAGGGAGAAGATCATCCACTTGATTCTGCACAACACTGAGATGAGATTATTGCGATAAGACAGATCAATAGGCTTCCCATCAGAATGAGAGGAGGATCTTACTGGAAAGTCAGGTTAAAACGGAGAAGATCATCCACTTGATTCTGCACAACACTGAGATGAGATTATTGCGATAAGACAGATCAATAGGCTTCCCATCAGAATGAGAGGAGGATCTTACTGGAAAGTCAGGTTAAAACCAGTGGGTAGCAACTCCTACATTTCAGAGGAGGTGCTGATGTTTCTTTTAGTAGGTATGGTATGTAAATGGGACCAATTTCACTTCAGCAAGAAACACTGAACAATGACCATAAGGGGGAAAGGGGAAACTAAACCTGGTTCTATGGTGCTGAGTAGACACTTAGAATAGGTTTCTGCTTAACCCTCAGTGAACTGCACCATGGACTGGAAACTATGATGGCATCTGATGCTGCCCTTACAGGGAACATGGTATCCATCAAGCACCATACCAGAAAGACTTGACAAGAAAGCCCAACTAAACAAATGGGGCCCTATCTCAAAACTATCTGTACCCTTGGACAAGTGAGCACCCCAAGACTATGGAAAGGGTGATCATTGGAGCTTGGGTGAGACCCCTGACATAGTAGGTGTCCAATGAAAGGAGACCCAGATCAACATGTATTTGATGCTGCAATGCTCTTCTTGAATTATTATGACAGGTTTTAGTCTGAGAGGCATGGAAATGCTCTTGTGAGAGATTATATAGGAAATTTTCTACTAACACCAATTCCCATGCTTGATGTAAAAAGAGATAATTCAAGTAAGAAATTAATCTGCGGGCTGAACCCTGGTGGTGTAGTGGTTGAGTGCGGGACTGCAGCCCATGGGCTTGGCGGTTCAAATCCAGCAGCAGCTCTCCAGGAGCAAGACTGGGTAGCTCTCATGACCACAGAGGGCAGTGATGTTCCCCCCAAAAAGAAATCAATCTGTAAAAAGCAACAATTTATGAATTGCAGCTTATATTTGGACTATACTCAAATAAATTTTTCATATCAACAATACCCTAAATTATACGTTATTGGATAAATTATTGATATTACCAGTATCATTTTCAATATTATTATCTTAAGCCCATAGAGGATGATCGACAATGTTTTATTTTTTCTATGTTTTGTTTTTCTGCTGTTGTTGTTGTTATTTTTCTGGTTTTATTTATTATCTCTGTCAGAATATAACTGCCAAAATAAACTAGAGTAACGCATGACCTGGGGATAAGCAGATGGATTCTGTGTTTCCACATAATTCCAGTCCTAATCTAAGAACAATTAGTTCTTATAAAATGGCCTGGCTCAATACTTGACCTCATGAACATTGAAGATAAGCGTCCCACAGCAAAATGTGGGGAAGAAAGCAGATGGTGCCTGGAGATCACAAGGACAGCACTAAAAGATCAGGCACCTAAGTGAGGTGTCAACTAAGTCCACAGCAAAAAGCACACCAGACTATATGATCCCAAGATGATAGTAACACAATTCAAATCCGATGAAGAGGAAAGCTTCAGGGGTTAAATTATGAACACAATTTTGTAGAAGGCTATGGAGGATGGTGGGAAGCCAAAAGTTTATAGCCAGGTTGGGTCTTAGGAAGATCCTTTCTAGTCATAGATGAAGGATTCACACAGCTTAACCGTCAGACAGAGTTATTGTAAACTTGATTATGATGTATTGAACTATGGTATAATATTTGTTCTATGCTCAAATATTTCTTGACTGTTACAAGAAATACATGTCTTTTATGAGTTTTTAAACATTATTGATGGATTTTTCTTTCCTACTCTTTATTTTTATATTATTATTGCTTTCTTCTTTCTGTTTAGTTTTTTTTTCGTGTTTCTCTTAGGTATCACAGTGTAGGAAGCTTGGAGTAGAAACATAGATACAGTAACTGAAGCAATGGTTTATCGAAAAGCAAGAGACAGGGAGGGAGAAGGAATTGGAGAGAAATCAGGGGACCTGGGAAGAGGGACAGAGCATTAAACTTGATTGTGAAAATGTATGTACTACTCGTTTTAGAAGCAGTTAGCTTTCCGAGTATATGATGTATGAATATTATATCAAGAAAATTACCCCCCAAACAGGAAAAATGAACAATAACAATAACACTCAGGGAGTTTAAAATTTTCAGTTTAAGTTTCATTAATTTTTTAATTAGTCTTCTTTTGGGGTAAAGAAAGAACAAGCAGCAAAGAAAGAAGTTAAACTAGCAGAGAAATGTTGGATCTTTAGCATTTGCAAAATATGACAGGCAGGTTTTCATAGTATTCCCCAATCTGCTCCACTTCCTCTCATGCCTTTTGCATAAAGAAACAGTGGGTTTTGTCGAACAACCAACAAACAAACTTTCTCAATTTTCATTTCTCTATGGTATGAAGACAATGCATTTTTAGCAGTGACAGATGATTCATACTTTATATACTTGTCATTCTAAAGAAGAAATTTCAATGAATCAGAGGAATATCAATAGCTATTTGACATCCTAAAAGTCTAAAACTTTCAAGGAAATAAGCATCACAACCTTTATTATTTGTGCTGGCAAGGCATCAATCTCATTACCTAAGAGTAAGCATACTTATGGCAATTTTAGCTGACTATTTCAGCACATATCACCTAAGAAAAGGGTATTCCCTTCCAAAAGCAAAATGCAAAAATGGCAATAAGTACATTTCATATTGATAATTATTTTTGATTTCATGTTGTCCACATGTAAACTTCCCAAATGACTTTTTAAAAGTTATGTTTTTATCACTATTTTGTTTCATTGAAGATCTATCCAAGAGTCAAGCATTGCATTCTATTTGTCATATTTCTTTCGACTTTATAATCTAGTATGATTCTGAAGTCACTTGGTCTACCACATTCTAGGCATTTTTTCAAAATGTTCTCACTAGTTGTGTGGAAACTTTTCTCTTATTAGACTCTATTGTAAAATCAGATGCAGGCCAAATATTTTTGGCAGAAATAATATATAGATTAATATTGCACTCTCTATGTTATACAGATTGCTAAGTTTGATAATAATAGTTAAGGTGGTATCTGCCCCATTTTTCTATTAAAATTAATAAGCTGTCTATAAAATATTTTGAAACAGCATGACTATTCCATTCCTCAGCACTTTTTTCCATCTTTTGGCTTTCCTGCTAAATAATCGTTATTATAGTGATTATTATCAATGCATTGATTTCCCATTTCTACTCCCTGATGTACTTTGATGCCTTTATGGTGAACTCACACAGCATACATATTTTGTTAGGGTTTCTACAACACCAGTATTTCCTTTGATGGTTCACTCTTAACATATGATTTTGGAGGTCCTTTTCCAAGTTGGAAGGGAGCCCTGGTAGCATAATGACTGCAGCCACAAGGTAAGCAGTTTGAACACCCCAGTCCATCTGTAGGAGAAAGATGAGGTTTCCTACTTATGTAAATAGTTACAGTCTCACAAACTCACAGATCCCGTTATACTGTCTAGAGGTCATTATGAGTCAGAGTTTACTTGATGGGTCCCTATGAATCAGAATGGACTTGATGGCAGTCAGTGATGTTTTTAAAAAAATTTTTTCCCCCATTTTAATGTTGGTCCAAGGAGCCTTGGTGTTGTAGTGGTTAAGTTATAGTCTTATCAATAGAATGTAATTAGTTCCAGCCCATCAACCGCTCCATGGGAAAACATGTGGCTGCTGACTTTAGAAAGATTACAACCTTGGAATCCCTTTGGAATCATCCTATTCTGCCCTATAAGATTGCCATGAATTGGAAATAGCTCAATATAATGGTTGGTTTTAAAGATGAGCCTAGCTGACCACCTTATCTCATCTCTCAGGCTGTTAGGGATGCTTCAAGAAGGAACGAATGAGAGCAAAGCACCTGTCTTAGATTTACAGCACTGCTGTAGTACAAATACTACAAATGGGTGGTTTGACCAACAGATTTTATTAGCTTAAAATTCTCAAATTACCTGAAAACCCAAATCAGGGTCTTGGTCATGTTGATTGCATTCATACCCCACACAGTTGTGGTCAAATAAACATAAGAATGAAAATCCTACGGCTTGGGGAACATGGTGCTGAGATACAGCCTCTTGTCTAGGAAACTCCCCTTTTGTGGCCCAGAGATCAAGAGGTGAAGAGGTCAATTCTGCGAAGTTAGACATGGGATCTAGACTCGCAGTACCCCAGTATTATGTTAAGCTTCCCCCTCCGATTTTTGCTCATGGAGAATGCAATGGAGCTTGCTACATGCTCCACTCTATCAGTTGCACAGAGAGTGCCAGTCTCCTCCCTTCTCCCCTAGTTCTCTGACCTGTCATAGCAGAGGGATATCCCAAGGCAGACTGTTTCCCAAGTTGAGCCCATAGACCTTTGCCCTTGTGAATCACTGAGAGTCCAAATGCTGGATTTCGTGCTGGTCCATGAAACAGGACCTTCATAAGTTCACTTCTTAATCAGATTCCCTCTTCTCCCCTCCATGCAAGGGTGTAGCTCTAATGGCTGCCTGATAAATATTCCCAGCTAACTCACAAGGGATCCACTCCCAAGAAGAAAGGAACACAACTTGAACCCTTTGGGGTCTTCAAGAATATATTAGATTTTTTTTCCCATTTTCCTTTGAGAAAGAAAATCCCCAAACTCCTCTTTCTCACCAGAGGAACAAGAACCAGCATTCCAATGTCTTTCACCAGCCCACTCTCTTTCCTATTTAGGCATTTGCCTGACACTGAAACTTACTGCCCTCATCAGAACTGCTTCCTGACTGGAAGTGCCCCCTATTCCCACACTCCAATAGCCTAGTTCCACCTTGGGATCACATGTGAAAAGTGGATTGCACTGAGTTGTGCAGAAACCCACAATAAAAGGATATTCTGCTGCACTCATCCTATGTAATATGCAGAGTCATTAAGTGTCTCTGGTAGATTTCTTAGTAGATACCTCACCTATCCTAACTATAATTATCTCAAAGCCCTGGTTCCCTCACCTTAGTAATCCGCATTCCCTTATAACCTCCCAAATAATAACTCATCTGTTATAACCCTCTTGTACAACACATCAAAAATTACTTAACAGGGAGGCTTCCTATGATTGACGCCATGCTTAAAACCTACTCCTGAGCATCTCTATCCTGTTCTTCCTACCAAATACCTATCACTCTGTCCTCATCTCCACGCAACATGACACCCAGTTCCTATCTGATTCTATAACCTAAAGAGCTGACACCTCCCCTATTCACACAGCCTTGAAACGTACGCATCATCTTTAACTCATCCATTAATTCTGAGATATAAACAATAGCCATCAGCAGCTACCACAAAAAAAAATCAACAGAAACAAAAGTCAACAAAGATTGTGAAAAGGCAATAGAATACACAGAAAAAAGAGCACTTGAACTGCCATACAGAAATATATGAAATAATACTTAGACCCCTAAAGACATTAAGGATCAATTCTGAGAAGAGATGGAAAAATATGGAGACACTAAAAACTTGTCATCCAAACGAAATTCAGGAACGAAGTACTATATATACTCAAGTGTAAGTTGACCCGAATATCCACCAAGACAGCTAATTTAACCACAAAACTGCCTTAACAATGTGCTGAAAAACTCGATTTATACCCAAGTATATACAGCAATAACTTAGCAGAAATTAAAACAAAAGTTGAAGATCTGACTACTAAAATGGGAAGTCACATAAGTGAACTTGAAGACAGCTAAGCAGACATCAGCAAATGAGAGAAAAAAATCAAGCAAAAAAGCAAAAGAACCTGAAGGAAGCCCGAGGGTGATGTGGGATGCTATGAAGCAAAATAATATTTGTATTATTGGGGTGCTTGAGCAGAAAGGAACAAATAAGTCTGCAGTTAAAACTGTAAAGGAATTCTTGGAAGACGATTTCCCTAATATCACAAAGGAGGAAACAATAGTCATCTAGGGAACAGAGAGAATCATATATATATATAATATATGCATACACACAGTCCCTTTTCCCCTTCCCCAAAAGAAGCACATGAAGACATATGATAGTCAAATTATATAAATTCAAGGAATAGAAGAGACTCATGAGAGTAGCTAGAGAGAAAATTGCAGTCATATAAAAAGGCAAAAAGAATAAGCTCAGACCTCTCCACAGAGATCATGTAGGAGAAATGAAATTGGAGTAACATATTCCAAAAGTTGAAAGACAGCAACTACAATCCAAGAATCCTTTATCCAGAAAAGCTTTCCATCAAAGTTTAAGGAGTAACAAATGTTTTCTCAAACAAGGAAATATTTTGAGAATTGGTAAAAACAAAACCACCATTACAAAAAATTTATCCAGTTCTTTATGGGCAGAAAATCAACAAACCTATAACTCAAACATGACATTACCACAGGGTGCAACACCATAAAGACATCAACACACTGGAAAAGAACTCCAAATATTACAGATCTAGCACAGAAACCAAGACACAAATAAACTCTCTCTCTCACACACACAACCCCAGAAAAGGGAAGAGAAAGTAGATTATTAAAATCAAATAATATGAGATGACAGTGACTAATCTACTTTTATATTTAATAACACTGAATGTCAATCAACCAAATACACTAATCAAAAGACAACTAATAAATATCTGGATTAGACAACAAGATCCATCAATCTGCTGCCTTCGAGAGATCCATCTCAAACTCCCAGAAAAAAGGATAGTGAAAAATTTATGAAGCTATTGACCATCATAAAAAGGAGTGATGGCAATTTTAATCTCCAACAGAAAGGATTTTGAGATACATGACATAACAAGGCAAGAATGGACATTATGTAATTCTCAAGGGCTCAATAGACCAAGTATGCATAACCATAATATGTGTATTATGTATAACATAATGTACATAGAGACTGTTAAAATTTATCAGCCAAATCCTCAAAGATATGTAAAGAGAAATCATCAGATCAACCATAATTATGGGAGACTTCAATACTCTACTCTCAATGAAAGATAGATCAGCAGGTAAGAAATTCAATAAAGAAATGGAAGAGCAGAACAACAAACTCAAACAATTCGACCTCCTAGATATTTACAGCACTCTCAAACCAACAGCACAACTTACAAACAAACACATTCTTCTACAATGCAACTGGAACATAGACTACATATGGGACCTACAATGCACATGGAACATAGACTACATACTGGACCATAAAGCAAGCCTGATGAAATTCACACACATAGAGATCATTCAAATCATATCTGATCACAATGCTATAAAACTGGAAATCAGCAATAGAATAAAAAAACAAACCTGGCTATCAAAAGATATAGCATCTGAATGAAGTCTTAAAGACTTGAAGGTAAACAAGCAGCCATCTAGTTCACAAGCAACAAAGCCTACATGAAAGAAGCATCCCAAACTGTGTAATCATGTGGTATCGAAGAGATCAGGAATCAGGGATCAAAGAACATAAAATCATATCATTATGCATCCACTTTCACAGAAGCAGTTATCAGGGGGAAGTTTGATAGTGATTAAGGCATATATGAAAAAAGGAAGAAAGACTTCTGACTGATAAGCTCTCACAAAACTCTCAGCAACTAGAACAGAGTCAACCGAGCAGTCCCTTCAATAGCAAAAGAAAAGAAATGGTAAAAATCAGAGCAGAGTTGAACGACTGTAAAGACAAGAGAACACTGTAAAAAAGAAATGCATCAAAAACCGGGCTCTTTGAAAGGATCAGCGGAAGCAACAGGCCATTGGCAAACCTAACCAAGGGAATGAAGGAGCAAACATCAACAGAATGAGCAATGAAACTTGGGAAATCACAATGACCTCAATAATCAATGGATTATCAAAGTCACTATTCTAATGGATTCAACAGTGTGTTAGACTTGGACAATACCTGGAAAATCAATTCCTCCTGTGCTGTCTGAGTGGACTAAAGAAACAAATGCGGATACTAATGTACATGTAAGAGAGAACTTTAGAGCAAAGAGTAACTGTATATTAAGAAACATTCCAGCCCAGTCCATATCAATTCTACAGTCTGATATTAACCCTTATGTCTGATCCCAATCTATAAATTCCTTTTCACAATCATGTAACATATCCAATGATGCCAAATGCAAGAAGATCACAGGCCAGTGGATAGAAAGCCTTGTGGATACAGTGGTAGTGGGTGCATTTCAGTGGTGATGTAGGTTTCCACATGACTCTTCCAGATCCAGGCTCTGTCAGTGTAGCTCCATGTGTCTTGTCAGCAGGAAGACAGAAAATGTGTTTTTCCCTCATCCAGGGATGAAGATAGGGGTTCCCAAAATCCTCAGGAGAAAGCCATGCCAACACTGAGACATTATTGGCTATGACCTGATTGACAGGCCAGACTCTACCCCTTTGCAAGTTGATTTGAGGTTGTGTAACTACCACACCCCCTTAGTATACCCTACATAAAGATCAAGAATCCCAACAAACCAGTTGTAAAAGAGTAAATATATATGCTTACCAATAAACCACCAGTGGAAAATAGATCCCAGACCAGATAGCTTCACCATTGAATTTTAAAAAGCATTCAGGGAAGATCCTTCACAAATTATTCCACAGCTTAGAAGAAGACAGCAAACTCCCAAACTCATTCTGCACAACCAGTGTAATTTGATACCAAAACAGGGTAATGATCTCACAGCAATAGAGAACTACAGACCAATCTCTAAGAAAACTTACGGATGACCTTCCCCTAAGCCCAATCCATATTTTAAACTAAGAGATACAGAGGGGAAATGTATTTTCTAAAACATAACCTTGTACATTCTAGATCATTAGTTCCATCACCTTGTGTTGTTCAAACAAGTCAGTAAGACCAGTTAAGTTTAGAAGGGAGAGTAATCAGACTCTATTTTTCAAAGGGAAGAGAATCATTTTCAGAGGAATTTTCTTTGTTTAATTTTTCCATACAAATTCATTGGCACATCCCCATCTCCCGGTATACTAGTCACTAGAGAATAAGTATTGAAGAGCTACAAAGAAAAACCTCTTCTTTAATCATTCCTTCCAATCTTCTGTACTCCAGTACCAGGCACAATGCATCGAATATCCAGTAAGTTTGTGTAAAAGCTCACAAAGTGGTTGGATAACAGCACTAATAGACAGCTCTTCCTTTCAGGAGCATTGAAAGTCAATGATTGAGTGGGATGAAGAAGCATTATACCATTTTGAATCTTTCTAAGCCAATGTCATATCTTGTAGTATGTTTCTTAAGCATGGCAAATCCAATTATATCCAAGCTGAGTTTTCTAGTCTCATTCTCTCATCCATGTCAGTGTAAAGTATATTCTAGAACACATCCTTCTGATTTCAATTGTAAAAACAATATTTTGCTTCCAATTCTACTTCATAACATCTCTAAAGCTTAGCTGTCTTTTATGCATTGACTTAATCCAAAATGCTTACAGAAGTCCCCCTCTTCAGCACATAGATTCTCCAGCATACTTCTGAAAAGGATGGTTCCTATGTAGCCCATTTGGGATATTCTTAATATTATTCATGTGAAACTTACCTTCAAGTGATTTGGGGAAATTCTGGACCAAATTGAAAATATCCTATCCATTCAGGTTCACCCCACATTTTTGGTGACATTATATATTTCAGTGTCTATGCACTTCCCAAGAGGAAAATCATTTACTCTGGCAACTGGGACCCTAAAAACAATTTTAATGACACATTTCACAAATCGTGATGGAATGTGTGATACAATATAAAAGGAAAAACATACAGGTTTTTTTTTTTTTGGTGAAAGTCACTTCAGTTTTACCGGAGGTTATATTAAGCAAAATTCTTTCAAAGAAATTTACAAAGAGCAATCTTTCTTTATTACAATAAAGTGTTTTTTGGTTTTCATTAACCTAGGCAGTTTTATGTCTATATTGAACTTTCACCTCAAAAGGGAATACTTACTGCAGAAGAAAATCCAGGTTTTCCTTTTATATAATTTAAGAAAACCTTGGAGATAATAATGAATCTTGACAAGGTTCAATATATATACTTTAAAAGTTGACAGTAGATATTGCCTCATGATATAGACCTCGACATGTCTTTTTTATCTTTATTTTCTTCACTGAAGCATATGGTTTGAGTGGACGGAAGTCTCTTTAAGGATATATTTTAAATATTCAAACTATATGCCACTGAGTAATTGCATATCCTCCCCCCCACCAAAAAATTAATATCCTCCTTTCCTAAAATTATCCCTAGAGAATATAAAGGAAAATCAAATACTGAAATTAAGATACTGCAAAAATAAACGTTCAATGAATTTTGATTCATATAAAGTTAAGTCTAGCACCTCTTCCACCACATGGGGGCCCTGTGGCAATCTCCCCCAGGACCTGCTAGGCTGAATCACAGGGTACCCAAGTCTTCCCAGTGTACCGGGTGGGTGGCCAGGCCAGCGGAGATGAGCTCTGTTGTCAGGCCGATGCTTCCCTTGGCCATGAAGTGCTCCTGTTTCAAAAGAAAAAAGTTAAGTCTAAGATTCTGACGGTGTAGTGGTTGTGTGTGGGGCTCTGGCCAACAGGGTTGACAGTTCAAATCCAACAGCAGCTCTCCAGGAGCAAGGCTAGACTTCCTACTCCCATCAGGACATTGAGGCGAAGAAAAGGAAAAAAAAGATATTTCTCTAGGAATCAAGTGTATTTTAGTGAATAAGCTGTATATATTTAATATTCTTTTCCAATGTGTAGGTTCATTTTATTTTTTTTATCCTCTCCACAGACATGTCTTATAGGTGATTGATAGATAACTTCAGAAGTGGGAATAATTAAACTATTCATCCTCAGAGGTTAATCATAACTATAACTAAATGATATGCAACCAAATATTAATATAACATTGTCAGTTCCATATTTAAATGCTGCCTTTATCATATAACCTCTATTTTCTTACCTCTGAAAATGATGAAAGTAGGAGGCAATTCAGTGAATTTCACTTCAGTTTTACTTTATATAATTAGGCACACACTTAGAAAATGAATAAAAGGCTCCTCACTGAAGAAGTGAGCTACCCTGTAAGCTGCTAACTGCAAAGTTATCTTTTAATTTTATCTGTCATTATAAATAATATTTCCTACCTAATATCTAGAAGAAAATCCTGGTGGTGCTTTGGGTTAGGCTTGTGCTACTAAGCTCAGGATTGGTGCTTCAAGCCCTTCAGCCACTCTGCAGGCAAAACGTAAGGCTTTCTGCTTCGCTAAATATGTAGCTCCTCACAAATCCAGAGGCAATTCTCCTCTGTCCTATGGGCGGCTCTAAGTTGAGAACATCACGATGGCGATGTGCTGAGGAATCTAATGTAAATATTGTGAACGTTGTTAATTAATCCCTTCTGGACATGGGAATAAAAACAACTTTGCCATCATGTTGTCATGTTGAGGCCAACTCATAGCAGCCCAGTATTAGGTTTCTGAGACTTTTACAAGAGCAGACAACCTCATTTTTCTCACATGGAGTGGCTGGTGGGTTTGAACTCCCAACCTTGCACTAATTGGTCCAAGCCTAACCCACAGCATCACAGCACAGTTCCTTCTAGCTATTAGGTGAGAAGTATTATTGATAATAGCAGATGAAATTAAAATGAATTTGTTCTTTTATTGAATAAAAACGAAAATGACTGCTGATTTATTCAGAGACACAGTAGGACCTCATCATTCTTAGATCCTTTTTGAAAGAATGACTAAAAGAATGACTGAAAGAATATCAGCAAAATTAAAAATGCACACAAAAATTTATAATAAACAAAAACATTTTTATAGCACTAGAAACTGATAAAATTAGAACAATAAAGTTAAACAATGATTGACTATAAGAAACAGATTATCTGCAAAATAGTTAATTATGTATATTTAAAAGTTAAAGAAATCCTAAAATATAAAAAAATGCAGTTTCCATAGTAGTAGGTGAAAATAAAATAAAAATATATCAATCCAATCAATATTCAAATAATAAAAGGACAAAACCCCAGCTAATTAAATAGTAAACATACACACACTATGCCTTAGTAATCTCAAGATATTTAAATGAAATAAGCTCACTAAAAACAATAAAAGAGGATTAAGCTAACATTTCAAAATCCTGCTATAGTTAAATCTCATCTAAAACAGATCTATGCAAAAATTTTCAAAAAAGCAGTCATAGACTAAGTAATCAAAGACAAGTATCAAGGAGAAGATAAAATAAAAATAAAATTTTCAGAAAAAATGTTAAATAATTTTAATGTAAGCATATCCACAGCATAGATTAAAGTAAAAAGTGATGTAAGCATATAAACAATCAATGAAAATACAGAAACCAAGAGAAAAAAAAAGAAACTTTGTTTGCAACCTATGAAATATACTCCATAGTCACACAAAGAAAATCATATAGGATTTGAGAAAAAGAAAATAGGAAAGAGAGATGATTCATTTTGCCAGATAGCCAAACTATTATAAAACTATGTTTTGTAAAATACAATTGTATTATTGCAGAGATAGATATATAAAATATTCGAGTAAAAATAGCAAACATGCACTGAATGGAAATTTAAACTTTGACAATTGTGTTATTATAAATCTTAGGATAATGGATGGCTTAATTTGAACAACAACAAAAGAAATTCACTGTAGTAGTTTGCTTTCTAAATGGGGCATAAAATTTTCTTTTTTTAATGCCACATGAAATTTTTCTCATAAATATTGAAAATTTATGGTAAAATTCAAAATACTAGAAGAATACATAGTTTTCGGCTAATAGTTATAATGAGAAATTTCTTGTACTTTTCCAAAGACAAACAGATATACTGAAAGACTGTTAGCTTTTTTAAGTCATTTGAACTCAGGCTAGAAAAAGAGTGTGTTAAGCAGAACAAAAAAGCGTTGACCATTAATTAGTACCATTGTAATTATCTCTATGGAAAAAATTCAAGAAAGACAAAAACACTTGCTAGAAACTGAGAAAGTGTATTTTCATTATATATGATCGATAAGAGACTTATAACAGAAATGCATCAATAACTTGTATAACTCTGTAAGAAAAAAGTAAATAACCCAGGAGAGTAATAGATGCAATATTAAGAAATAATTTCTAGAAAAGGAAGCTTAATCATTAACACTATGAAAAAAAGGTTCAACTTCACTAACAATAAAGTAAATGCAAGATAGTACTCATCAGAGGAGAAAAACATTTTAACATATGAAAATGACAAGTATTATCTGGTTTCAGAGGTAACTCATAACTTTTGTGCTTATTAATTGTAGGACCCCACCAGGGAAAACCACTTAGCATTTCTGTGACAGTTTTCTCAGTAAGTGAAACATTAAAATAATTGCAGAATTATTTTGAGAATTAAGTAAGCTTGTAATTTCAAGGTGTTTAGAAGAGTATGCCTGTTGTATTATATTGTAAATGTATTAAATAAAAGAAATATTCACAGTAAGTGGGAAAATAGGTACTGTATTTCAGCAAATGGGTGCAAATGGGGCAGTGTTAGGGATTTTTTTTTACCTTTCCCTGGAATGGTATGTGATATCTTATTATTAATTAAACTAGGTTATAACAAAGTAGAGTGGGTCCAAATTCTAATCTCTTCTGAGTGATGGTCTATGAAAGGGAAAAACAGACACGAAACAGTCACACATGGAAGTAAGAAACCATGTGTGGAAACCAAAAATCACCTGGGACTCCTGAGGCTACAATAGCTGAAAGAGGTTAGAAAGAATGTTTGTCCAAAGGTGACCAAGAAAGAAAGCAGCTGACTCTCCTCAGTTTGGGTTTCTAGCATTCAGAACTGTCAGAAAATAAATCCTTTACAACCACCCACTTTGTGATTTTTAAAAAAATATAAACCCTAGTAATGAAGATGAACAGAGAAAGATGTTGATCTCCAGTAAAGAGGTAAATTGCATAATTTTTACATTTAACACAAACATACAACAGCCCTCATGTGATGAGCTGTCTAATTGTTCTAGGCTACTAAACTTAGTTTTTTGTTTCTATGCTTTTTCCTCCACCAAACGATCATTTGGGCTGAATGAAATAGTTTTTTAGTGTTGTAGTGAATGGAGTGTATGTCACATAAAGTTCTGTGAGAAACAAGCCCCAAGATAGGGTAAGAAATGCAAAAAGAGTTCATTAAATAGTCCCTTGTGTTTATCTGGGTGGACTAGAGGAAAAAAAAAAACATAAGAAAGACTGTTATATACAAGCGCACTTGAATATAGAGAAAAGATTCCAACCCAGTCCAGATCAAGTCCATAAGTCTGATATTAACCTATATCTCTGATTCCAATGTATAAAATTCTCTTCAGACTCACGAAACACATGCAGGGATGCCAAATGCAGGAAGTTCACAGGCCAGTGGGTGGGAAGTCTTGTGGATCCAATGGCAGTGGAAGCATATCAGGGCTGGCAGGGGTCTCCATGGGTCACCTCCAGCTCAGAGCACAAGCATACTTCCATGTGTCTTTTCAGCTCCAATGTCTCCTAGGGGGTGATTGTGTCTCCTACCTCAAGTGAATTGTTTTTGTCCCTAGTACCTCTAAGTGAGGTCATTAAGTGGCTATCTGATTGACAGGCTAAATTCCACCCCTTCACTCAATTCTATCAAGTTGACAACAGATATGTACCTACCACAGACTCCTTGTCAATTTGACAATTACATAACTCTTAGTCATATATAATTTTCAAACAATCAAATCATATCTGTACCTAACAGAATAAAACTAATATGCATACAATTAAATAAGTACCACCTTCATTTGAACATAGCATTCTATAAATGAACAAAACAAAGCTATCCTATGCCTAACAATTATAGTTCAGTAAAACCTACATCTTAATCCTATAATTCTATAATTATGTTCTGTCACCTAGCAAAGTTTATAAGCCAGTCACTTCATGCCTTTATTCTCCCCATTTTGAGTATCCAATTTTTATACCACCTACTTAAAACAACCCAGGGCTTTGAGGAGACAATCATATTCTTTGACATGAAAACTCTTCATTTCAGCTGGAATCTCATGAAGCCCACATCCACAAGCAAAGTCAAATCAAGACAGACCATCCAAAAAGTCAGCAGTAATACACGACAATTCACCGGCTCAAAAATCTTCTCTTCATCTGGTTGGATTCTGGTCAACTCAATGTGAGCTGCCTCACTTACCTTCACCAGAGTTCCCGTTGGTTACCTTGCCTTTATATCATAGCCCCACCACAAATTCTCAACAACACTAGCCCCTTGTGCTAGGTCATGAACTTCATACCAGTAAACCTGCTCTCATCTTCTCCTCTAGTTCCTGTAAACCAGGTCCATGGGTGTCAGCGGCCAGACTCCACCCATCTCTCCCTTGTTCCTTTTCTCTCACTTCCACTCAACAAGTGGATCCTGGTGGTCATCTAGCAAGCATTGCAGGCTGCCCAAAGACTTTCTTTAATGATCAGTCCTAGAAAGGAGCTTTCTTCAATGTTCCAGATTTTTTCCAGCTTCTGACAAAAAGCACTACTTCAAGACTCAAAAAGGCAGAGTTCCTTTTTCTTCAATCTGTGAACAGCCCCTACGCAAGTCTCTTGGAATACAAATGCCCTGTGTATTCCAAAATGCTGGATGGCTGTTGCAGTTATATAACAATTTGTCAATTTGAGGATTTCAGTGTGAAGGCGTGTAGTCTAGTCTGTCAATCATTGTATAGCCAATGAGGCTGCTGTGTGGACATGGCCTTCCCCTGAGGATTCTGGGAATTCCTATAATTTCCTCCTTAGAGGTCCGAGATCCATTTGCTCTGTTCTCACTCCCTGGGAGACATTGCAGCTGACAAGATACATAGAACCATGCTCATGCCATGATCTCAGAAGATTATGCCCGTGGAGACCCGGGCAAGCCCTGAGATGCTTATAATGCATCTGGATCCACATGACTTCTCACACACTGGCCTGTGCTCTTCCTGCATTTGGCATCATTGTATGTGTTGCATGATTCTGAAGAGGACTTTGTTGTTGAATTTATTGTTTAGTGTTGAATATATGGACTGATATCAGACTTATGAACTTGAGCTGGACTGGGCTGGGATGTTTTCTCAATATTTAACTGCTCTTGTATCTAAAGTTCTTTCTTATGCACATATGAGTGTGCATATGAATTTATTTCTCTAGTCTACCTGGACTAGCACAGTAGGGCTGATCTTTTCAGAGCCTTCTTTGAAGGCATGTCTTAAACCCATTTAAAGATCTAATTTTAATGACTCTAGGCAAGTAGGTTTACAACTCTATATTTTCAGACTTCCCAGTAATCATATTATAAATCCTTATGTCAACAATAATAAGCTGAGGAAATCAGAATAAACAGAGTTTATCAGATACTAATCAGATACTAATCTCAATTCTTAAAACAGTCAAGTTCAATTCTTATTTAGCTTATCTTAATCCTTATCTAAACTATTCTATTGATACAAAATATGGGATGATGCCTCTGACAGGATTGCCTCAAGCTAGGGCCAGCCCTTCTGTCAGTCATTTTTACCTCAGTCAGCCACTTTCTCAAACCATCTGGTCTCTGAGAAATTCAAGGGATGACTTTTATCCCTGAGCTCAAAATAAACCTTAATAACATTGATTTTTGCTATTTCAAGCAGGAATGACCATTATCAACAACCAAACAAAATAATTAAATCTAACTTCTCATATTCTTTCCAGATAACTACTCAGTAAACTGCATGGATATATCTGACTTCTTGATAGCCAAAGAAAAAACACTACCATGAGGCAGAATTCAAATAAACATTTACTCTCCATTTTTATGATTTGTTTCTCTAGTACCCTACCCCCAGAATACTCTAATGTATTGGTCTGGGTGGACCAAGAAACAAAATTTATAGACACTTTAATTGAATATTGAGAAATCATCCCAACCCAGTCCAGATCAAGTCTGTAAGTCTGGTATTAGCCCATATGTCTGATACCAATCTGTAAAGTCCTCTTCAGACTCAGGAAACACATCCAATGGCATCAAAGGCGGGAAGATAACAGGCCAGTGTGGGAAAGTCTTGTGGACCCAGTGGTGGAGTAAGCATCTCAGCACTGGCAGGGGTCTTTACATGGCTCTCCAGCTCATAAGAGTGACCTTTATTGCCTCCAAATGATGTTATCAACCTGCCACATGATTGACAGACTAAACTCCACCCCTTCTCTCTTAGTACTCTCACATTGACAACAGGTTATGTTACTACCACACTTATTCAGGAAGAAATGGTCAGGTACTGACTGCTACTATGATGAGTGCAGACTTGGTTGAGAAGCACATGACATGATGATGAGTTAGGTGCAGAATTTTGATGTTGCTTCAGATGTAGAGTATCAGCTAACAGCACTCTTCACAAGTTCTCACTTGAAAGTAGAACTAAAAGAAGCATTAGCATAGCTTCCCAGAAATGTCTGGGAAGCTAGCAGTGTCATGAGAAAGCATAAATCTCTCTAGTCTGTGTAAGCAGTTAAAGCTAATTATATTATGGGGGCTTTTATGAGTTCATAAGTAATTGACATCATGGTATTGAACATAAGAACTATCTTTGATTTATATAAATGCATCTCTAGTCCATCACTTAAAACTTTTTCATGGTCACAGAAATGTGCCAGCTACTCCCCTGCCTCTTTCTTCAAACATTATCCAATCTCCTCAACTAGTTGTCTCCAGCTAGCAGCAGTCTTACATGATTCATATCTACTTAGAAAACATTCAGATATGCTATACCTTGAAAGTTTTGGACAGGATGATTCTATTTACACTGTAATCACAGGAGAGATTATTTGTATGCCAGTTACTGTGTCTGGTACACTTGAAGATGGAGAAAATGCTCTCTCACAGCTTTCATGGTGGCTGTTCCTTGAAGAGAGCCAAGGTCTAGAAGATGATGAGGATGGAAACTCTCACCTTGAACTACTGTGGACAAAAACTAAGCCTTCTTCTCACTTTAACTTTCTTTTTAAATTTATTTTTTTCAGGGGCTCTTACAGCTCTAATAATCCATGTATATATTCATTTTGTCAAACATATTTTTACATATGTTGCCATGATGTTTTTCAAAATATCTCATTACTACTTGAGCTTCTGGCGCAGCTACCCTCCCTCCCTCCCCCATGCCCCCTTGAAAATTTATAAATCAATCTTTTATTCTTCATGTTTGACAATGACTGCTATTTCACTTCACCCACTTTTCTGCTTCTATCTCCTTGAGATGGGAGCCATACGTCGATCATTGTGATCAGTTCTCCCTTACTCCCTCCTTCTTACCCTCCTAGTATTGCTGTTTTCCTTATTGGTCCTGATGGGTTTGTTTGTTCTGGATTCCCTGTGTTTCAAGCTCGTATCTGTACCAGTATACATGTTCTGGTCTAGCCAAATTGGCAAGATTGAGTTGGGGTCATGGTAATGGTGGGGAGAGATAAAATATTGAAGCACTAGAGGAAGGTTGTATATTTCATCAGCCCTCTTCTGCACCCAACTGGCCCTTCCCTTCTTTGTGACCATTCAAACAGGGCAATTGATTGCTGATGGGTTTTGGATCTCCACTCTGCTCTCCTCCACAGTTTTGCTTTCTGTGGTCTTGCTAATATCTTTTTTTTTTTTCAGGATTGAGGTAGACAACCAAATAAAAGTGCAAGTTTATGGTCAAATCCTTTACAATTTCTGCTCAATCATTGTCTTGTGAATTTCATCCTAAAGAGAGATAACAAATGATCCACTTTAAACACATGTACATTCCCACATCTAGCTATGTTTTCTAGAATTTCATTAACGTTGACTGTAATATTGGAAATAATATGAACATGCATCAAATAGGAGTGAACAAATAGATGTATAAATTTATAATAGGATAGAATACTGTGGCAGTCATGTGCTTATGTTAATTTTATGATTGAAATGTAGGGGTGGAGTCTAGCCTGTTAATCTGGAGATAGCCATTCAGTAGCCAGTGAGCCCTCTATGTGGGCATGGCTTTCTCCTGAGACTTTTTGGAAATCTCACGATATTTCCCTCGAGAAGATGAGAAGCTATCTTCCCCACTTGTTGGGAGCTAGTCTTAGAGATGATTAATCATGGACAAGACAAGTTAGCAGCGTCCGAGAAGCTGGAGGACCCGGCGGAGAGACCACACACCTGTGCCCTGATGGAGCCAGACCTTTGAAGCTGGGGTGCCAGATGGAGACCTCTGCCAGTGATGAGTTCCTTCTGTGTTGATGAGCCCTGAGCCCTGGAAGCGAGGAGCCATGGGGAGACCCCTGCCAGTGCCAGGATTCGGTACCCACTGACCTGTGACTTCGTGAATCGGAAGGAGACTTTATAGACTGATTTCAGGCACATGGGTTACTATCGGATTTATGACTTTGAACTGGACTGGGCTCAATGTCCTGTTCCTCTTGTAGATAAACCTTTTCCTTATATCTATATGTGTGTCTATAAATTTTTTTCCTCTAGTCTACCTGGACGAACACAAATACCTATGTATATTTTTGTACAGAAATGAAGGTGGAATATATAACATTGTGAATAAATCTTGAAAACTCATGAGCGAAATAAACAAGTGCACAATAATGTATATGGCCTGATATCAACTTGAAGAAGGTTGAAAAATAAATTGCTACAATGATCACACAAATATGCAGTAGAGTATAAAACAGTGAAGAATGATACATACCCACAGGAAGTAAGCCTCCACTAATATTCTTCTAAACATAATTGGAGGGTGGGAATAAACTGGCTATAAAACAGAGAGAATTGGAAAGATGGCTATAGTAGATCAAAATGATAAAAATGACTTGAATAGTTAAAACTTTATCACTTGATCTCCTTTTGATGCCCTTAGGGCTTGATCTGGTTTTCAATATTTTTTGTCTTTTTAAAAATGTATCTTGAATTTGGATTTATCTCATACATTTTGTCATTGTGGGTAGCCTTCATGAATCTTTACTGTTTGTTTTTCTATTTTATTTTGTAAATGAAACCCAGAATTAATTAACCTATAGAGACAGCTATAGAATAAATGTTCCTGGGGACTTCAGTGGGGTAAATGGAAAAGAAGCGTGGAGCTGATATCAAGGAGTACAAGAAGGAAGAAAATGTCTTGGCACTGATTGTAGTAGCAATTATGCAGCATTTCTTGAAATGATCTAACTATGGAATGGTATGATGTCTGATTTAGTTCCTAATAAAATGTTTTGGAAGAAAAAAGTCTAAGTAGAAATGTTTAATACAAATATCTAAATACAAATATCCTTTTCAATTTTTAAGTTATGAGTAAATTAACATATATCAGGCTTCTAGGTGTGATAAAGAAGAGTTGCCAGTGTGTCATTTTATACCACATAAATTCATAAATGTAATGTAATGATAACATCAAAATAAATTCAATTAAAATATCCAATAATTTAGAATTAAATGGATTATGATATATCTAGAGGATGGCATATTATGCAGGTATTGAAAATATATTAAAATATACTTGATGACTTGAGGTCAAAATAAATATAGATATGGATATGGATATATATCCTCCCCTACGAACAAGGTGGCTGAAATGCAGTTACCAAATTCATAATAGTAGATACCTAAAAGAGGAATATTGGATTCAGGACTAGTTCAAAAAAAGTTTTAATTAATATACCAAACATAAATATTTGGCTACTACTGCATACAAAGGAGATGTTTGCATTCTCATTTGTATTTTCTCTGCATTTCAAATATGTTATGAAAATCAGAACCACTTGAACATAATAACTTATGTTTGCAAAGAAAACAAATTATGCATTCATTAATTCATGTATTTACAGCTCTTATTCAAAAAGAACTGAAAGGGACTGATGGGTAGCAAAATCTATATCCAACCTTTTAAATTAATATTTGATATCCCTTTTATAAAACAAATAATTATAGATCACGTGGAATTCTTACTCATTTTGAAGGTAAGTTTAAGGAAATAATAATTGACAGTTTGTTCTTTATTAAAATATCTTTACCTATAGTTAAGTATTTGAAGAATGATGCTGGCATTACCACTAAAGATGTTAAAGTCATTTACTATAACCAGTTACTCTTTTAAAGCAATTCTGGGGAAGTGGGGAGGAAGGCAGCAAGTATCACGGATACTTGGTCTAACTTTCAGATAACATTGTCAGTACAGAGATAAGGCTATCTAATGGTGCAAAGGCTTCCAGTCTCAGAAACAGGCATACCTCTGTTCTGTCCAATAGGCTTGCTGGTGGTCTCAACTGCTGACTTTGCAGTTAGTAGGCCAAAGCGTAACCTCCATACCACTAGGACTCCTCCCCTAAGAAGAGGCCCGCTGAAATGCAGGTGTCTGAAGTATTACAGCCAGTTAACCATTCTCAGTTATATGGAGAAAGAGCTTTTATTTAAAAAGGTAGATCGGCAGACAAAAAACAAACAAACAAACAAGCAAACAAACAAAAAGAAGGTAGATCACTGAGGAGACCACAGCAGTGCAAAACAGACGGTCTTTGTGACATCCTGCTTGGAAGCAGAATACAAAGAGAAAATAGGCCTTCGGCTTTGGAATTTGCATTCAAAGAAGTGACATATAGATGTTATATGCTAGGTCAGGTTTCAGGGAGACTATCTATGTGAAAGAACTGTTGACCACCAGCAGACAAACAGAACAATAAGGCTAGTTAAAACCAGGTTCAGAGAAACTAGACAGTCAGACCCAGCTTTCAGTCACCAATGGGTAAATAAGAGAAGACATTCAAGCATTATTTGGCCATTTTTGGTGGCATCTGCAGCCAACTTGTCTATTTTTGAGCAATGCTTTCAGTTTTAAAAATTCCGTAGAGACTGTATTACATAAAGTACCTTAGGCTACCTGCATTTTGTAAGGGGGATGTTTCTAACTACATAAAGTAAATTAATTGAATTTATAACACTTTTTTCGCCATTATAACTTTATCTTTTATAGGATGCTAGTCTAGTTTGAGAATACTAGTGAACTATTGAAAGCCTACCAGATGCAGTGGTTTACTATGATTTGCTTAGTCTTTTCAATTTAACAATCTATACATTAGCATCCTTAAAATGTAGGCAATTAGGGATTATTTTTAGTGTTGGGGGTCCCTGTTTTATGAAAAAAAGAAAACAGCTCCTTGGATATCACATGCTAATTAAAAGCTACTAGTTACCAACTACTTCTAACTGAGCCAATAATTTTCAGGTAAAACATCTTTCCTAAGTGGTAAGTTTTTACTTAGTTTAGATAGAGTTAAGTTCAACTACCAACACTCGAAACCGTTAATTAATGAACAAACCAGAAAAACAACGCGTTGTCGTCACATCGGTTCGGACTCATGGGGACCATAAAGGACAAGAGAATGGCCTCATATGTTTTCCAAGGCTGTAAAATGTAGGCTTTTAGGGGATGCAGCCAGTCTTATCTTTCTGGAAGCCCATCTGCTGATGGAATGTAAAACCAACAAATGAGACAGCAGCCCTTGTTTAATCTACTATGACACTATGATCCCCAGCAATTATCTGATATCATATTCTAAATCAGCGGCTCTGTTAGCTTTTTCAGGTGGAAATGCCTCGGTCCTGGGTTTCTCACGAGAAAGAATTCACTCCGAAGCCTCATTTGTGAGCCAAGTGAGTTTTTAGAAAGGATAGAAGAAGTGTCAGGCTTTACGCAATTACGCTCCGGGCACTTCTCCCCCACGCGTGAAAAACCGAGGAGAGAGAGTGGCGGAGGAGCAGCGGAAAAAGGAGCAAGGTGGGCTTCAGACCTTGGCTTTTCACGGCCAACCCACTTGGAGGCGCGTGCGACGGTACAGGTTTACCCCATTGGCTGAATTAAGTTCAACCGGCCCAGAATGGGGCCACTGATGGGTCCCACCCACCTAGGTTTACCGCCCCTTCCTGGCTTGGAGTCTGAATTTGGAGCGGAGCGTGCCAGTGGACCCCCCTGGTCCCTGTTCTGACTAGCGACGTTCTCATTTGTTTCTTGTAGCTAGCCATAAGGCGACTAGCAGCACTACCTCTTATTAACAGGATCGTTTCAGTGGTAGTTTCTTTCCCCCCCTGCACTGTTAATTGTCTTTTTATTTTTTTTCTACCCAGCAACTAATAGGATGTTTTGGTGGCTTTTGCATTTTGTATCAACCGTCCTTATAACTCTGCAAAAGCAAGGTAGCTTCACCGTGGAGTATTTCACTCAAACTGGGGAAGGAGAGATGTTTGGGTTGAAGGTAAAACTGGGAAAATACTTCAATCGCTTGTATGTGCAACGTTTACTTTAGTTAAAACCAGCCTATTTCTACAACTAATTTCTTCATTGCAAATGGCAGAGATGCTATCAGACAGAAAGCAGTGTAAATTATCCCATGCAAATGACTTCTATTGAGCATATCCTGAACACATTTTAGTGACGGTATTCTACCTAAATAATGCAAGAGCATGCGATGGCTGCCAAACCCCACACAATGTTGAAACCCCAGCTAGTGTTTTATCTTTACAGAGAGAGCGCTCCATCCTTTTGGCAGTTGACGAGTTCAGATAGAAAACATGCCAGGAGTGTGGACCAATGCATTATCACACACACATCCCTGCCGCCTAACTGTGCCTCGTCATATGCCATAACATTGGCAACAGATCCCAGAGCTCTTTAAGAACAAGAAGCTCATAAATAATGGTTGAATCACACAAGGGATAATTAAATGAGACAACTGCATGCCAATGGACTCCCCAGCAGGAAACCCTCTTTCATGAGGAGCATCCTGGCTTTTCCTTGACGTATTTAAATTTTTTTTTCTTTTCCAGTTTTCATTCTGATTAGCAGTTCAATATTCTGAGTACTTTTCAAATGGGAGCATTTTAAAAAAATGTCAGGCTCTGCAAAATAGTTTCATCTTTAGGACCATTTCTTTACTGTATGCAAACATGTAGGTGTATTGCCGCATTTTGTTTTTTAATTGTGAACTCCTTCTCATATGAATAGAGCATACAAAATGGACTAACCACGAACAATAAAAGGGCTGACCAAGACTAAAGAAGCAATCTGCTGGTCAGAACCCAAGGCTTTCCGATGAAACATTTGAGGTTGCATCCTTTATGGGGCAGAACACCCATGATCACACCTATGACTACAACACCCCCCCACTCTCCCCAAATTATATACATATCCAGCCAGGTGCCCAGAGGAGAGAGCCGGACTCTCACTTCCTCCCTTGCTCTTGTTGGTCAGGCTAGTCTGGTTTTTCTTGACTTGCTATTGATATATGTGAATGCCCATTGGAATAAATTGGTTAAAAGACGGCCGGACTCATAGAATGTGTTTTGCTCGTGAAAGAACCTGGTCTAGTAAAGGCTGAAAGCTCGCTGCCCTGGTGCATCAACCGACTGACTTTTAAACCACATACTAGGGAAGGCACTTTAAGAGACTGCAAGGCCGCTGCCCCAGGCTGTCAAGCCGGCTGAATCTTAAACCCTTGTCTTTCAAACTGACCTAAGATGCTCAAGAGCTAATGACAGATACCTGTTGGACAAACCCACTAAGCATCACACTGCAGAGAAGCAAGAGTAGAAAATGCTGTATAATGTACAAACTGTCATGAGTTGCTTGTTCTATAATGTGAGTGGAATTCATTCATTCTCTCCATTTAGAATAAAAACACATCAGTGTGATAGCTGCTTCCTCATTCTTAAAAAAAATGAGCTTCACAATGAATTTCAATGTTTCACCATCAACTTCCTCCAAAGTGTTTTTTTCAGAAATACTGAATGTTTCTAACTTGACAGCTTTGTGTTCAAGGTTGACAAGATATTTTTAGTACCTGGAGAATTTTAAAAGCTCTAAAAAATCTAGCTCTGGTTTGCTTGTTTATGAAATGCATTTAGCAGACAATTACAGCTCATTTAATATGCACTCATTATTGTCTAAGAGTAGAAAAAAGTACCTTCAGCTTTTTCAGCAAACTGGAGGGAAGTATGTATTTTTTTTTCATGCTGAGGCCACTTAAATGGCACACTAATCAACCAAAGAGCATTGTGTACTCTCCAACTATAAAAAGAAGGAAAGGACAAGACATTCTACTTTGTTCATTGATCAATATGAGGAACCTGGTAATCTAGTCTTGACCCCGTTTGATTTAGTAGCGGCAGGAGAATCCTGCAGAATAGAGAAAACTCTCCTCACTTTCAGACATGAATCTGCTAAACCACAGTAATCAGTTGCTATCAAGTCAATTGTGATACATGGTGACTTTAAATGTGTCAGAATAGAACAATGCTCGGTAGAATTTTTCAAAAGTAGAATCACCTGGTCTTTCTTCTGAGTCACCTCTGGGTGGACTAAACCTCGAACTGTTTAACTGTTATCTGTTTAGCAAATGACCTTATTAACTACTTACCACACAGGGTCTCCAGTTAGCTCTTACTGAACAATAAATACACAAATTCTATAGGATTCTGAAAGAAGGGTGAGCTTAACTTTTAAAAAATCCTCTAGATTAATTAAAATGAATCCTCTTCCAAGCCGATATTAATGTCTAAGGCAATAAGGATAGCTATTGGTTATGTCTATCACAAAGAAATCTCTAGACTGATGGGTTGCAAAATTTTGTTTCTGGAAGAAATTTGGTTGGTTGTGTTGGTACATCTGGCATTCTTATAAGGTATGTACGTAGGGCAGGACCTTCAGGTGAAGTTGGCATGGACTTGTTAGATGTTGAGAATGAGAGAGTGATATGAATCCTCTAACTCTCAAGGATATAGTACTTCTGCAATATACTTTAGTTGAATCTGGCTTTAACTGAAACTCAGTAAACTTGAAAATTTTTTTACCATCGTCAGCCTCCTTCTTTTATATTTAGTGGACTTAATTTAGGGCCAACACTAATTTTTTTTCAAATATTAGATTTCAATTTATGAAGTCAAGCAAAATACACCTAATTTAACAGTCAAAATTCACACCTAAACAGTGAATGCAAATTCCCTATGGATTCACAAGTTGAATATAAAATACTTAAACTCTTTTAATACAGGAACTCTTTTAAACTGTGAAATCTGAAAGTATAGTGTCTGGGGTCTTAATGGCTTGAAAGTAACAAAGCTCAGCCATCCAGCTCAGAAGCAACAAAGCCCACGTAGAAGAAGCACACCAGCCAGTGTGACCACGAGGTGTCAAAGGGATGTTATCAGGCATTAAAGAACTAAAAACCACATCATTGTGTGTCAATCTTTCTGATATGATTGCTGAAGACAAATGTAGGCTTAAGGAAATGTGGTAAAGAAAGCTGATGGTGTCCAGCTATCAAAAGATAAAGTGTCTGGGGTCTTAAAGGCTTAAAGATAAACAAGTAGTCATCTAGCTCAGAAGCAACAAAGCTCACATGGAAAAAGCACACCAGACTGTGTGATCACAAAGTGTTGAAGGGATCAGGTATCAGGCATCAAGGAACTAAAAACTATGTTATTGTAAATGAGGGGGAGTACAGGTTGGGGACCCAAAGGCCATTGGTAGGTAACAGACTTTCCCTTACAGAGGTCAAAGGGAGGAGATGAACCAGTCAGGGTACAGTATAGCAATGATGAAGCCTACAACTTTCTTCTAGTTCTTCAATGTTTCCTCCTTCACACTGTCATGATCCCAATAATGCCTTAGAAATCCAACTAGACCAGAGGATGTACACTGGTACAGATAGGAATCAAAAGCATAAGAAACTCAAAACAGATGAACCCTTGAGGACCAGAAATGAGAGTGGTGATACCTGGAGGGTGGAGGGAAGGTGGGGTAAAAAGGAGGAACTGATTATAAAGATCTACATATAACCTACTCCCTGGAGTATGGACAACAGGGAAGTGGGTGAAGGGAGACATCAGATAGTGTGCGATATGACAAACTAATAATAATCTATAAATTATCAAAGGTTAATGGGGATGGGGAAGCAGGGAGGGAGGGGAAAATGAGGAGCTAATACCAAGGGCTTAAGTAGAAAGCAAATATTTTGAGAATGATGATGGCAACAAGTATACAAATGTGCTTTGCATACAGTGGATGTATGTATGAATTATATTCAGAGTTGTGTGAGTCCCCAATAAAATGAATTTGTTTCAAAAAGTGTAAAATCTGAACATACTTGAGGAAAGGTTAATTTGATTCTCTAGATTCTTTCTAGTAAGCATGCGGGTGATAAAAGGAACATATATGTTGTTTATAAATCTTTATATTATCTGTTTCATCGGCTCAGGAGCTTGCCCCTAAAGTAGCAATGCAGATGCATTAAACAAGAAAAGCTACTAACTTAGATATATATGATTTTTTTTCTTCCTAAGACAGTTGAAATGGCCTATAAATTGTTCACCTTATGCTTACACCTTGCTTTTAACACTGAGAATAAATACAATTGTCATTGTAGGGACAGAAAATTAAGGCACAGAATAAAAAAGGACTTCTTTATCATCATCATCATCATCATCATCATCGTCATCATCATCATCGATTCTGGGAGCAGGTTCACAGAGCATCCATTGCCTGAACAAAGTAAAATCAGATTCTCTGTGGCTTCCTCTGCAACTTTTTAAGAAATTACATATTGGTAGCCCTCATGTGGATTGACATTCTTGTAACCTGAGACTTTATCCTTCTCTTCAAGGAAGACCACGTCTATTACCTGAAGACCTAGCCTGGTGTCTCCAACCATTCTCATGCCTTTCCTTGGAAGTTATTGTGCTTACTTTATCTGACTCCTTCGTAGAGTGTAGTCCTACCCTAGGATATTGCCTCTTCCATGCATAATGCAAATCATTTGCAACTGCTCAGTAACTTCAGGTTTGGTGGAAAGGGGCTAACTTGCTAAGGCTATCCTAAAATTATCTGCAGGAGTCTTCAGGTTTTGTGTGGGGATAAGGTGAGGGATTGATTTTTTTGAGGGATTGGGGGGAAGACATTTATTTAAACAAGTTTAAATAATTAGGAAAATTTAAACATCCACATAACTTATTATTTCATAAACTGGGGCTGACTTCAGCTAATGGCAAATTGAGAGTTTTCAGAAGTAGGGATTTTATTTTTAAATTAATTAGATGACAACTGTGTAGAAATAGAGTTTTCTTTGTTTTTTATTTTTAATATATTTAATTTAAAATTGGAGTTAATACATATATAATTTCACAGTTCAATCATGTCAAGACTTAATGTACAATTGCTACCACAATCAATTTCCAAACATTCTTCTCCTTCCTGGAATCCTTGATATTGTCTCCCTTTTATCCACACACACCCCACTTCAAATGTGTACCACCACCACCACCACCATCCCCTCAAAAACACCTTATTCTATTTTCTATCCCTATAGTTCATCATTCTTGGGTTTCATATACCTAAGAACAGAAAAACATATAACACAACCTCAATGATGTAACACAACTGAGATAAACCCTAATATGAACAAACAAACAAAACAAAACAAAAATACAGAAAATCTTGGAAGTCAGATCGAATTCAGGATGCATCCAGAAAGGGTAACAATTGACAAGGTTTTAATTGTTCAAGTCAGGTTTATCCCTTTGATCTTCTATACTCATATGTCCAATGTACTCTGTTTATGTATTTATTTTGGGGGAGGGGCATCACTGTGTACTCTTTAATAATCACTTCCCTCCCTTACCTCAGCTATGGACTGAGGGAGATCAATTATTTCCTATGTAGTTCCCACAAACTTCTCTTAAGCTCCCATTGTCTTCCATAGCAAACTAGATACTCAGCATTTAGCTTGATACTCATCCTTCCTTTGGCTTTGTATTATATGATTTTACAATTCTTCAGTGACAGGTGCTGGTGTGCTGGAATTTGAATCAGGATTGCATTGAATTTGTAGACTGCTTTTATTAATATTTACATTTTCATAATAGTGAGTCTTCTTGTTCATGAACATGGGACATTCCTCCATTTGTGTAGGTAACTTTGAGTTTCTTGTACAAATGTTCTATGATTTTCTTTGTACAAGTCTTTTGTTTTTGTGGTTAAATGTGCTCCTAGGTATTTCCATTTTTGTGTGGCTATTGTGACAAGTATTGTTTTCTTGATGTCTTTTTCAGTATTGTCATCACAGGTATAGAGGAATCCATTTCATTTCTGTTTATTAGTCTTGTATCCTGCTACTCTATACTAAACTCCTCTACATTTTCCAGCAATCCTGTTGTGGACACCTTAGGATTCTCAATATATAAAATTATAGCAAATAGCTAAAGGTCCTCTTCTTCTTTGCCTAATTGCACTCCCTTGATTTCTAGCCTTTTTCTTATGGAACTGGCGAGGACTTCCAGCCCATATGTTTTGGTACATTACCTTCTCATTCTCATCAGTTTCTAGAAACTTCCCAATTCCCTCTCTCATCTTGGCCAGTATTCTTTTGGGTTTCAGAAGATTGCTATTCCTCCTCCAATTGGTTGCCCTTGTTTTGCTGGTCATCATTTTTTGATCTCTAGCTTTATGGCATCGTAGTTGGAGAGAGTTGTCTGAGTAATCTCTATGTATTTGAATTTACGGAAGCTCAACTTCTGTCCCAGCATGTGGTCTGTTTTCTAAAATGAGCCATGAGCACTTGAAAATAATGTGTGTGTGTATGTGTGTATATATATATATATATATATATATATATATATATTGCATTTGGTTGAAGAATTCCATAAATTTCTATCAGGTCCAGTCACCTACTTGTAGTATGTAGCGCTGTAGCCTCCTTGCTGAGATTCTTTCCCATTGATTCATCTCTATATGATAGTGGTGTATTGAGAACATCTACCATGGTTGTTGAATCTATGGTTTCTTTTTCATCTTTTGAATATTTGTTTGAAAAATTTTGCAGATCTCTCATAAGGAGTGTATACATTTAACATACCCATTGTTTCATGTACTATTGATCTTTTGAGGATTTTAACGTGTCCATCTTATCCCTTGTTATGGTTTTGAGGTCACTTTTGTGTGAGATTAAGGTTGCAACCCCTGACTTTTTTAAGTTGTTTTTTGCCTGGTATATGTTCCATTAGCCTTTTAATCTTAGTCTATTTTGTCTATGAGCTTAAGATGTGTTTCTTGCAGGCAAGAGATTAATAGGTTATGTTTTCTTAACCAATCTTCTAATCTATATGTTTTTACCACCAGTTATTACCTCCATCTATGGATTATTGGCTGTCATCTCAATATCTTTTTGAGTGTTTTTCCTATGCCCTTTTTTTCCTTTTAAGGCAATATTAAGAGTTGTTTTCAGTGCATTGACTTCGGGATGGACCTGCACTCTATGGCAATCTTCTGCTTGTGCTTGTGCATGTTGGTCTTCTGGCCAGTCATCGGCAAGGATTTTCCGCAGGGTTGGATGTCTTGTGTCATATTCTTAAAGTTTTTCTTTTTCCTGAAAGACTCTTACCTTACTATCTATCTTTATAGGTAGTTTGCCAGGGTAGAGAATTTTGGGATTGGTGGCTTTCAGCTTTCAGAAGATGTTACTCCATCCTCTGATCCTCTTCAAGGTATATGCTGACATGTCTGAGCATTTTCTTACCCGAGTACCATTATATGTAACTGTCTTTTTTTCTCTCTTGCTGCTCTTAAAAGCTTCTTTTTTCTTTAAGTTGGATAATTTACCTATTAGGTACCTTGCTGAGTTCTTCCTGGACTTCAGTCTAAGTGATGTTCTCTGCTTCCTGTATGAATGTCTGATTCTCATTCATTTAAGTGGGTAATTTGGCTTCTGGGTATTCCCTCACTAATTTAGTTGCAGACATCTTTGTTGTTTCTTATTCGGGTAGACTATCTATTCAAATATTGTTCCTCTTCATAGCATCTGTCATTGTTCTCAGATTTTCTTCTGCCCCTGATTATCTTGTTTAACTATCTTTTTCATTTGTAGAAGTCTGATTGTTTTTGAGATCGCTGGTATGATTCTCAGCCTCTTCTAGACTGTTGGTGAGTTCTGCTATCTTGTATTTTTCTTCTATTACCTCATCCATTAATTCTTGTATTTCTTTTGGGTGTGTGGCCTCTATCCCCTCAATTATGTATTTCATCTCCTCTATAATTGTATCTTTATGCTACATTGCATCCCTTGTATCCTATGTTGCTCCAAGGAGCATTCTGAAAATTTCTTTTTGTAGCAGGCCAATGTCTGATTCTTCCATGAGCATCATTAGATTTACAGCATCCTTTCCTGTTGCATTTTGTTTTAGTTGTTTTCTTATAGAGGGTGTTGAGGTGTGTTGCATTCTGTGTGTCATTTTGGAAGACTTGATCCCAGGAACAGCGCCCTGTCCCTGGGAGTCCAAGGGGTCCTGACCTCTTTCTTTGTGTGACTGGTAAGTGGTTTCAAGGATTATTTGTGCCTTATTTGTTGTGGTTCACACTCCTGCGAAGGCAAATTGCTGTGGCATCTCAGTGCCTGGTGGTGGTTGGGGGACTTTGAGGGTGGGATGAAATCAGAAACCAGGTATGCCACAGCACCAGGTTGAGGCAAGCCTACACCATGAGCATGGGTCCAGCCTGGACTGTCTGACCATAATTTTCAATATTTTTAAGACTTTCTGTGAAGTCCAAAACTGCTATTGCATGTTTTTGGCTTTGGTTGTGACCATCAGAAACTGTGGCCTTTTTCCTGCTTTGTTATGTTAAAATCCTATCTTGAACAATGGGGATTAGAGTTCTGGCTGTCTTGCTATTTTAATGCTATGCTAATGGACAGATTTCTAGTAATTTATATTCAAAGTTACCCAAAGGAATACTACCTAGAATTTAAAGCATTAAGAAGATTTTTTTCTTTTTTATAATGGATTTGAGGGGTGCCCTGGTATTGGGGCTATGCTGAGCTGTCCCCAGGGAAGGGGGACTAGATTAGCTGAGTGTGTTTGTGGCCTGAATAAATCTGAGTTCTCCCAGACTGCCCTCCTGTGTCACTTCTGGGTTTCTCCTGCACAGCTCTTCAGCTGTGCCCTGAGGATCTGTATTCTGTCACAGTTGGATATTCTAGCAGCTCTTCAATTGTTGCAAATTATTGCTTAATTAGCTATCATCACCACAATGGCAGGTGTAGAACTTTGGAGAGGGGGGAAAGGGATGGCCAAAGTAGTTACTTTATTCCAGCCTGGGTCGGGGATATAAAAAAGCTCGAGACTGCAGAAAATGAGAGGATAGAAGAGACAGGAATTCTATTGTGAGGTCTTGTGGCTAGTTCTCAGAGGATCTCAAATATCCTGGCATTATAACTACCTTTGAACAGCAGTCTGGGGGAACTACTGCATGGATCTAGGATCTTGGTGGCAAGAAGGGGTGTTGTAGGTTATCCTGCTGTAACTAGTGTATGATTATCAGAGCCCTTGGGCAGACATGATGAATTTATAGCATTTCAGAAAGCTCTTGAATTACTCCATGGGTGAAAATTCCAGGGGGATTTCTGAACTAGACCCAAATACACTGAAACTATTTTTAGCACCTAGCTTTCTAATATTGGTCTTTTAGTTTTTTGGTCTAACAGCAGGAGGACTGGGCAGATGATTATACCTGGATGCCATCTTGACTCCTCCAGTCTTCCTTATTTTAGGTAAAAATTTCATATGAATATGAAGTTATTTAAAATATCATGGCTTGGGTCAGGTGAAACTTAGTCCTCAAAGTAGCATTCTTACTTTTCAATACTCTAAAGAGATTCTAGGCATGGATTCAAGAAAGATGCATTTTGTATGCTGGAAAAGTAATCAGAGAAGCTGGATTATTGTGGAGAAAATGTTTACCCCTTTCCCAAACTGTACAGCATGACAGCACCTTTCAAGATTCCAGGCCCATAGAAAATACTGATGGCTTAATCTAGGGAGCTGATGAAGCAGTGACTGGCCTGTCTCTCTGCCTGAAATGTAATGGACACTTTCCCTCCAGTTCCATGGAGTGAATCTGTCTGCAGACATCAATTGTTTCATGTTCCCAACCTTGTCTTCCCCTTTTGTCTTTGAACAGATTGGATGATGTGTTAATGCTTTTTTTTATATATCCTCAAATAATTTTAAACTGTCCCTTTGTGTAAACCTATCATGAGTTGCAGGCAATGTGGCAGGAAGGGTATTTAATCCTGCCTCAAATAAAATTCTGGCGCTGGAGTGTCTATACTTCAGGGTCCCCATATATCAAGCTATCCGTGTATCTCTTATGTGGCAGTCCTGTGCTTATGTTAATTTTATGATTGAAATGTAGGGGTGGAGTCTGGCCTGTTAATCTGGAGATAGCCATTGAGTAGCCAATGAGGCCTCTATGTGGGCATGGCTTTCACCTGAGACTCCTGAGAAATCTCGCGATATTTCCCTCATTAAGATGAGAAGCTATCTTCCCCAGTTGTTGGGAGTTAGTTTCAGAGACGATTAATTACAGACAAGACAAGCTGGCAGCGCTTGAGAAGCTGGAGGAGCCAGCAGAGAGACCACGCAGCTTTGCCCTGATGGAACCAGACCTCTGAAGCTGGGGAGGCCAGATGGAGACCTCTGTCAACGATGAGTTGCTTCTGCTGTTGAGCCCTGGAGGTGAGGTACTCTGTCAGCACCGGGATTCTTCACCCAATGACCTGTGACTTCGTGAGTCGGAAGAAGACTTTATAGACTGATTTCAGGCATATGGGTTAATACCGGACTTATGACTTTGAACTGGACTGGGCTGGGATGCTTTCTCCATGTCCCATTACTTTTGTATTTAAACCTTTTCCTTATACCTATATGCGTGTCTCTGAAATTTTGTTCTTCTAGTCTACCCGGACTAACACACTCTTATCTATACATTTTCTGTTTGCAGATCGTTCCCTCTAGAATGTGTTCATATTATGAGAGAAGAACTGGACACAATATTATCTCATAGATTATATGACAAAGAATGTGGGATCAGGGTTGGAGGAAGACTTATTAACAACTTCCAATATGCAGATTATACAACCTTGCTAGATGAAAACTGGACTATAAGCACTTGCTGATGAAAAACAAATACAACTTTCAGTATGGATTACAATTTAATATACAAGTTAATATAAAAATAATAAGAACATCCTGATAAACAGAGACTGGTTTTACATTCTCAGGGATTTTATTTTATTAGGATGGTGAATCAATGCTCATGGAAGCAGCAATCAAGAAACTGAAGCACATATTTCATTAATAATTCTGCTGCACACGACCTTTTTAAAGTGTTGATAAGCAAGGATGCCACTTTGGGGACGAAGGTGCACCTGACTCAAGTCAAGGTGTTTCAATCATCTCATGAGTATGTGAAAATTAGGTATTGAATATGTAAGTCTAAAGAAGAATCAATGACTTTGAATTATGGAGCAGAAAGAATTTTGCACTGTGTGGTAGTTATATACTCTGTTGTCAATTTGAGAATTAAAAGTGAAAGGGTAGAATATTCATTTGGAGGAGCTAAGGAGAGAAATAGCTCACTGAATGCAGCACACATGCTCAGCCCCTGCGAGGCATTTCTGATGACAAGCTATATGGAGCTATGCTGATGCAGCCAGAACCTTGCAGTTGCAGGAGCCTAGTGAGACCCCTGCCAGTGCTGAGATGCTTCCACTGCCCTTGGATCTGCAAGACCTTTTACCTACTGGCCTGTGATCTTCCTGTATTCGGTCTCCTTGCATATGTTTCTATGAATCTGAAGAAAACTTTATAGATTGGTATCAGACCTATGGGCTAATATCAGACTTATGGACTTGATCTGGGCTGGGCTGGCTGTTTTATTAACTGTTCCATTGCTCTTGGACATACAGCGCTTTCATATACACAAATGAATGTCTCTGCATTTGTTTCTCTAGCGAACCCAGACTAATACCGACTTCCAAAAGAACATACAAATTTGTCTTGGAAGAAGTAAATCCAGAATGATTTTTTAAGAAATGAAGATTGTTAGACTTGTCTCACTTACTGAGGGCAAGCTCTCCAGAGGAACCAGTCCCTGGAAACGGGCATCACTCTTGGTAATGTAGAAGTGTAGTGACAAGGAGGGCCCTTGATAAGATGGATAAAGTGGCTACAATTGCCATTGTGAGGATGGTGCAACTCCAGATGGTGTTTCCTTTTGTTTTATACAGGGTCTCTATGGCCTGGGACTTACTCAGGGACACAGACAACAATAAATTACATAGATCCCCCCCATGCATTCATTTTCTCCAATTCTAAGAAAAATTGAGCAGGTTGAGCTAAAGTCCAAGTGAGCATTTATAAAGAAAAAATGGGAAATAATTTCCTTAACTTTATTGCCGCAGGCAAATAAAAAATTCTAAATCTATGCGTTCTTTATATCTCTGGGCAGCAAGTCAAGAAAAAACATAGCTGAAATTATTAATATGATCTCAATATGTAAAAGAGAGTATGGGCTTCTTTTGCCTTTGACTCTGAGGATATCTTCCTTTCTGACCGAAGTGACTACATTTACTTCTGTTAAGGTGTTCTATTCATGCAGAGGGTCTAACATAATCTTTGCTTTTTCTGGATATGTTAAAAATGTGTACGACTGGTATGTCTTAAAAGGTAGGTAAATGTAAATGTTAGATTTAGACTGATTGTGTTGGTCTGGGTAGATGAGAGAGAGATAAATTCACAGGCACTCATATGTATGGAAGAAAGCACTATATATACAAGACCAATGGACTATTCAGAAATGTCCCAGCCCAGTTCAGATCAAGCTCATAAGTCCAATATTAGCCCATCTGTCTAATATCAATCTATAGAGTCTTGTTCAGATTCATGAAACACATGCAAAGTTGCTGAATGCAGAAAGACCACAGGCCAATGGGTGGGTCGTCTTGTGGATCCAATGGCTGGCAGAATCTCAGCACTTGCCAGGATCTCCACATTGCTCCCTCAGCTCTGGGGCTCTAGTGCAGCTCCCTTTGTCTTGTCTGCTGGAATGACGGGCTGATGGACAGGTGAATGGACCCCATTCACTCTTAATAAGACTCAAATTGACAGCAGATTGCATAACTGCCACTCTGATGATAACTAATATTTATGCAATGTTCTATTTTATCCCACACAATATTTCAAATATATGTTCACTGTCTCCTAGCTTCAATTGGCACCTGGAATCCCTGCTTTTCCTGTGTAGTCAGATCGATTCCATTAGTGAAAGCAAATTTAAATGTGCAACTTATTTATCCTCTTTGCTTCAGCTCTTTTTACGAAGCAAACATGTTCACATGTATCTACAAGATGACTCCTTTGTTTTAGTTGAATTGCTTAGTAGAACACACATAGGGTGTTCAAGGCTGTGAATCTTTAGAGACTGACTGCCACCCCTTTTGTTCATGGTACCTCTGTATGAGTTCAAAATGTCAAACTTTAAGTTAGTTTAATGTGTATGTGTAGAGCATTGTTTTTTTTTTCATAGGGAAAATAAAAAGAGAAAAATAAATACCTAAGTATTGGAAATACTTTTAAAGATTCTAATAAATTATTATCAATGTAGCTTGTTATTTTTATTTGAATTAAAAAACAGCACTGTTCCAAACTATTCATTTGGATTAAACTCAGGAACTTAACATTAACTTAAGAACTTAAGAGGTATCTATCAGAAACCATGTATAAAGGCAATAGCAAAAGGAAACACCTGTTCAATTAATCATTAGACTTTCAGTAAAAATCATAAGTTGCTATGAAATAATATCAAAATGACACTTTTTGATATTAGTGGAGAACCCAGCACTTTAAAGACAACTCTTGCATTAACTCATGGCATAACGGAAATTGTTGCCTCTTGAAAGCTTTTCTTCAACTAAGTATATTTACATTATAACAAAGTTCATTCTTTTGAGCTACTTGGGCCAAACTTCCACAAAGTTATTGTCAAACTTTGATCAGCAGATGAGAGAGATTGCTTTGATTAATCAATGAGGGCTCAAGGGGATGCTCAGCCTTTTAGAAAGACTTCTGTGTTTGTCTGCATGATTCATCAGCTAAGAGCCAGGGAATTTGAATGATGGCTGTATCAATGGGCTTGTGGAATCAGATGACACAGGCATACAAACCTCCCCTTGCCTCCAACATCACAAGTCTGGGGGACAATAAGATTAGTAGTTCTTGCCAGCCAGTTCAGAGATGGCCTTGAAATACAAATAGAAATTAATGGAACTATGAGTCAAGACAATTTTTTGTGTGTGTGGTGTGTGGTGTGTGTGTTTCTTTATCATTCTCTTTTGGTCTCAGATTCACATGTTATCTGTATAAGATTTGGGAGTGCTTCAAAATGGAGTGAAAAGATAACGAAGATAATGAAGTTTTCTCACAAACTTTTTGAAGTCTCTCTTACATGTACTCCATGCAGTTGTCTTATGAAGATAAGAAAACATACCTGTTAATGATAATTCTAACCAATGCCTTTCCATATAGAACATTCCTGAAGAATGTGTTGATCAAAGCGCTGCTTTATTATTTATTTTTTTACTCAGGAGCAAAGGGGTTCAGTAAAATACGTACTCTTGATTGCAAGAGAGGAGCTCTGACTTCAGAGACACTCAACTGTGTACTTTTAGATCTTTCCATGATATAAATACATCCAGGACACTTGAGAACTAAGTAACCTAAAATCTGGTAATGCAACTTTTCAGCAGATGGAACTTTAATTGAGATGCGCTGTACAACAAAAAATCATATCTCAATTATCGAATCACCTTAGAAGTAGATTGTTTTTAGTATACAATTCACCTATGCCTTACTTAATGACTTGTGGCAGTCATCTAAACTGGTGTCAGTTTGAGGATTAAAAGTATAGGAGTAAAGTCTAGCCTGTCAATCTGGGGATAGCCAATGAGATTTCTGTGTGCGCATGGTGTTCTCCTCTGAGAATTCTGGGAAATCTGGTACTTCCTTCTTGGAATCAGGAGACACTCTCTCATTTGTTTGGAAATTCTCTACTGACCAGGCTCATTTCCTGTGAGACATCCCTGAGGATAAGTCACAATGAACTACCCTATTGCCCTGAGTCGGACAAGCCACCGGGACGCGTCCAAACCTCTGAAATGGGAGAAGCCACACAGAGACTCCTGTCAGTGCTAGATAACTACAAAGCCACTGGATGCAAAGACTTTCTACCCATTGGCTTGTGATCATCCTGCATTTGGTTTCATTGCATGTGTTTCGTGAGTCTGAAGAGGACTTTGTATATTGGTATTAAACACATGAGTTAATATCAGCCTTTTGTGCTGGGCTGGACTGAGTTGGAATGTTTCCTTAATGCATGATTACTCTTTATAGAAAACTTGCACATGCACCTTTACGAATTATCTTTTCTAGTCTACCCAGACTAGCACATGACTTCAACTCTTTTCTGGAAAATTGCCATTAAGTGAAAGGCTATTGTATCAGGCATCAAAGAACTAAAAATTATATTATTATAAATGAGGGGGAGTACAGATTGGGGACCCAAAGCTCTTCAATAGGTGATATGACATCCCCTTACAGAGGAGTTGCAGGGAGGAGATGAGCCAGTCAAAGTACAGTGTAGCAACAATGAAATATGCAATTTTCCTCTAATTCTTAAATACTTCCTCCAACCTACTATCATGATCCCAATTGTACCTCACAAATCCAGCTTGACCAGGGGATGTACACTGGTACAGATAAGAGCCAGAAACATGGGAAATTCGGGACAAATGGTCCCTTCAGGACCAGTGGTGAGAGTGGTGATACCAGCAGGGTGGAGGGAAGGTGAAGTAGTAAAGGGGAACCAATGGACAGCAGGGAAGTGGGTGAAGGGATGCATCAGACAGTGTAAAATATGACAAGATAATGATAATTTGTAAATTATTAAGGGTTCATGGGAGAGGGGGAATGGAAATATGGGAAGCTGATACTGGGGGCCTAAGAGGAAGGAGGATGTTTCAAGATTAATGATGGCAACACATGTGGACTGCCTACAATTAATGTATGCACTGATCATGATAAAATTTGAATGAGCCCCCCCCCCAAATGACTTAAAAAATAAATTTAAAAAGAAAGTTTGTTAAATAGGAAAAAAAACCCAAACCTACAAACCATTTCTATTAAGATAGTAGGAAAATTTACAAGGAGTTTCATGATAAAACATAGGTAGAAAGAAAGGAAAAAAGGAACAATGAAACCCATCTTTATATAACCTACCACCACTGAATCTAAAATGTATATTAGTGAACAGAATCCTCTTTGTTGGAAATAGAGCTGCTTAAGTATATTAATTTATTAAGTTTTTAGAAGGAAATTCATTGTACCCATAAAAGTGATATGAGACAATGTAATAATTTTGCTTGAGGCTTTTCGGAAAGTTATCTTCCTCATTCTATAGGAAGCACTTGTAAAATTGATCCTTTTTTTCCCCCTGTGGGAATTATTGATTGGGGTTGTGAGTCCTAGAACTATAACAGGCGTTTTAGATATCAGTTGATGGGAGAAACTGATCTAGGGAGAAGAAGTTAGAGACTTGCAAGAAAGAGGAATTAAAGGTTTAAAGCAACTACATTTCAAACTACTTAGATTTTAAGAGATTCAAGATTGTAGACAAGAACATCAGTAGGGAGATAGTATCAGAAACAAATCTGAAGGACAAATAATAACAAGGACAATTAGATTCAAGAAGCAGAAAATATTGGTTGCATTATGCCTATATGTCCAGATTGGATGTCTAGAAAAGAGGAGAAAGAGGAAAGAGAAGATAGACATTCTCTTTCATGTGCTGGTAGCTATTGTCTGTGGTTGATGCATTCAATCTGACATTTCTACAGTAGCCACCGGTATAACTATATCACTACTCAGACTCTTTTCTAAGGGAAAGAATCACTGATAAACTACAATAGTATTTTTAGAGAAATATATTGTAAATCATTTGTGGGTGGATAGAAATATCCTAGAAGTAGGGATAGAGATAAACTCAAAAGAATGCTCTAGATTCTGACGAGGGTTTTATCCTTTCATGGATTAAAAAGTGTATATGCAACCAAATATCTTTCCTAATTGAATCTACCATGTTGTATTAAAGTGAAATCAGTAGTCAAATTTTCATGGATAAACAATGAGCAACTCTGCTGAAATTCAGAATTGTTGGTTGAAGTAAAACACGTATGTTCAGGGTTCCCAAGCAAAGCACTAAAGTGACTAGGATCTCATTTACTAATGCAAAGAGGGACCACTAGATTAGTGGTAGATTTCACTAGTATTCTCTACTTGATCCCTAGTTACTAATATCCATTGCAATGTCTACATGGAGCTCACAGACAAACAATCTCAATTAAAGAGGTTATTAAAGACATCGGCCATTTGTAATGCCAGTGAGAAATGCTCAGGGTTCAGTTGTTTATGAGGATATGTTACAAAGTTCTTTTAGTTCTGCTAATACATTTTCAAAGGGGCATGCCATTTTGCTGTAAGTCTCAACCTAAAGGCTTTCAGTTTAGCCTCTGTGGATCAGGTAATCCAGCTCCCTGAACTAAGTACACAGAAGCGTCCCACTCCAGTAAGTCACAACCCAAAAGGTCCAGCTCCACTTTCATGGGGTAGCAAGTTCAGCTTCCCCAATTATCTTCTCAGAGACACCCTACTCCACAATCCAGCCTCTTCCACAAAGAGCACTCAGTTTTATTAGCCCATGGGTTGGGAAATCCATTCCTCTGTTCCATCCTCTGCCTCTTGGTTCTTCTACTGTTGCTTTGATGTTATAGCTGTCATCTGGATTCAGGAGGTTCACTGGCCAGGGATTTCAGTGTCAGAGGACACACTCAACTCTTGACTTTGGGGGTATTGTTATCCCTCCTCCTACTTCTCAAAGGACTCATTCTATATACAGGATGGCACTTCAGGGAATCTTGTTCCTAATTCCTCAAACTTGAATCCATCAGTATCTTTCCCCACCTTCTTAGCATGCAGAGGATTACATTACCTATGAAGGGAAAAGGCAGTTGGTAGGAGTTAGAGATTGGCTAGAAGAGCCACATTAAATTATTCAGAGACCCTGCAAAGATATTTTAAAATTCCAAGCTTAAAAGAGTACAGTTACAATTCAGCCATGCCAACATCTAGCTTAAGATAATCAATGTTTTTAAATATTAGTTTTATTGAGATATAATTAGCATGTAATAGAACTCAATCATCACTACAACCAATTTTGAACATTTTCTTCCTTCTCGTACTCATTGATGTTGACTTTCCACTTCCCCCACCCTCCCCTCTTTATGGTTCCAGGTAGTTATTATTTCAGTTACTATCTTCATAAATCCTCACTTCCTTATATTGAAAAACTGAAGAAATAAGGACAAATAACTGGAAAAAAAGTGAAAAAAAGACCAAGAAACAGTGATATATCTAACAGTAAAGGAACTCCAATTAAGGAAAAGCAAAAAGTATTAAAAATTTAGGATAACTTGAAAGTGGGTCCTAAGGGGGATCTAATGACAACATATTACATTCAAGTTTAAGAGAAATTGCTAACAGCCTCCTTACAAAGGCTACCGGCAGTGGGGATTCACTGGCGAATCAGTCAACATAGGGACTGTGCAAATGAATGTTAACCTGCCGCTATCATGCACAGCTTTCTGAAAAATTGATGTTTAGAATTTAGGTAGTGGTACTGTTTCCTCCTCTGGATTTTTATCTTATTGTTTACAATCTCTGGATCACACATGCTGGTGTGTTTCTTTGTGCAGACATAACTGACTGCTTAGTTAGAGACAAGAGAAGTCCCTGTGGTGTTATGTATTGGACTGATAAGAGTAAAGTTAGAAGTTTGAAATCCTCAGTGGCTCTGTGGCAGAAAGGTGGGGTTTCCCAGTACAGTAAAGCGTGAGGGCCTCAGAAACTCAAAGGAGTAGTTCTTCTCTGTCTCATCGTGTCCTTATGAGTCTACTGGATGGCATTGAGGGTGCTTTTTTTTTGTTTAAGACACTAGCTGACATTTTTCTTACTAGCTGGTTGATCATCATTTGATTTATTCACAAACTTTGTTATGACACCCGTATCTTCATGTGGGTAAATATTTGGCAGAGCCATGTGACAGGCACTAATTTTATTGTATTTGGGTTAAAATCAATTGAGAGCTCAAAATCCATTCATATAACTATGATTTGTATATGCCCCTGGTTATCCTTTGGAAATATCATTATCACTTTTTTGTACATCATCTGTTATCCCCGTGAACTTAAAGTCATTCTAAAGACAGTAACAATATTGTAGCCATTATTAAAGCACTGTTGTGGAAAGGATTTTATATACATGTAGGACATCTTATTCATCTCTAAAATATGAAGTGCTCAACTGGACATCTTTATAAGTTGAATAATGAACATTAATTACACAATCCATGAGAGTTGGAGAATGACTGTTCTTTCATTTACATTCATTTCTGAAGGCAGGACCACCCTCGGTGAACCTCTCACAAACACTCACAGTGAGCTTGAAAACAGCAGCTATCTGTTGGTCTCCAGTTGTCATTCACTGGGCAACCTCAAAGCAACAAGTCAGATCCCACCCATAGTTCCATGACTTCCAGTTCCCTGATTTTGGGATAAGGGTCATGCTACTTTTCCCAATAGGGCATTCCAGCTTAGCATTCAGGGGAATATTTTAGATCTTTAGCTCTGCTAGCATAATGAACTTTTTGACATCAGATAACTACTTTGTTTTCAATGAGCTTAAGGAAGTATAATTTTATCCTACAGTTTGTGATGCTATGCTCTAGTAGGTGCTAGGCCAAGACATTAGAGCTCAGGACCTAAGTTTGGACCTAAGTTCCTAAGTCTTTAATAAAAGAAACTCTTAGATACTTTTTGTTCTATGAATGCCATGATAGAATTACAGAGCCATTTAAGGATGCCAGACATCAATAAGTGAGCCTGACTTTTCACATAGTAGCCATGTAGCAAACTTTTACTGCTAATATCTAGTGAACACAGGAGTAAGGCTTGCTTTCTTTGTGTGAGGAGGGAAGCAGGTCTTTGGCAAATGGTTAGAAGGCATCAAAAAAGCTTCCTTGGAGAAACAGAAAGTAGGAGAACTTTGGTGCCTGAAGACACCCAAGAAGAAAGGCACTAATGAAGTAGCATTTGGTTACAGAACAGTAAGTTGAAGACCTTCGTGATTTTGTCTAGCAGTGGATTTGCTACTGAGATGGTAAATTCAAATTTGATGCAATCAGCACGTGTTTCTTAAGCTTAGACTGAAATAGATTGCCTTTAAATTGGGTATGGCAAATGGCCCTTCTGCTAACTATACTTAATTAAGTATAGTCTATACTTCTTTGGGCACTTAGGGCATTCCAGCTTAGCATTCAGGGGAATATTTTAGATCTTTAGCTCTGCTAGCATAATGAACTTTTTGACATCAGATCACTACTTTGTTTTCAATGAGATTAAGGAAGTACAATTTTATCCTACAGTTTGTGATCCTATGCAGTGTCTAGTAGGTGGAGACACAGGCCCAATATGAGATGACTCTCATGCAAATATAGGAGACTTTTATGAAACAGTAATTTTTTCACAAAGAAATCCAAATGCATCAAAATGCATTGCTGATGTGCTGATGTATATATTCCTCAAACATTAAAGGACAATGATCATAATCATCTAAGGCCCTAGATAGTCAAATAGGTGGCCCCCTGCTGGATGAGGAAGCAACATTTCTCTTAGTTTTGTAATACAAGTAACTGCCACCACTCTTATGTACTGATGTGCTGGCTATATGCATTCATTGCTTTCAGGTTCAAGACCAGAGTAATTTTTAGCCAGGGTTTTTCTTAAACTCTCCTCTTTCAGAATTATTCTATAGAATAATGTTAAATAACAGAAGAACACTTGGGATTTGTTATCAGCTTACAGAGACATTGATGGAAAGCCTTCATAAACTGCGACTTTTCTGGGCCCTCCTCTCCCCACCCCCCACCCTGGGGATGGATGGAAGATATTCTTGTATCAGAACTTTCTCTTAGATTCTTCTCTTTGAAGTTATGTCATCATTACTGGTTCGTCGGCACTTTGTTGCTCCATATATGGCAAACAGTTGAAATGACTTTCTGGATTTTTTTTTTCATCTTAAACATAGGCTTTTTTCTTTTTTCTAAAATTCATTGGATTTGAGCATGTCATTTATCCTTCTGCCATTTTTCTTATATTAAAAGGTCTCCTGCTGGAATTTAATTTCAAGTTAAATCTTTACCCCACCCTCAGGCTGTGAGACTGAATTAAATAAATCCCACTAAAAGTAATAAACCACTCTTAGCTGTGGTCTTGTGATATCAGTTGTCAGCCTGTCGGAGCAAATCTGAGTGTTAAATTCGCAGACTCGGCTAGTGAGGAAGGAACAGGAACACCCCAAAGCCCAGGATCTCAGAACTACAGCCGTCAATCCAGTTTCATCTCAGCAGCAGTGCTTAAACATGCAAGAAAATATCTTTGAAGATGATTTTCTTGATCACCCTCTTTTAAAATTCATATTGATGGTAAAACATAAAGGCTTCTTCTACTTTATTTAGAAATATCATAAGCCTGTGGGATCTATTAGCAAGAAGGTAGAATGACTTATTTGTGGGGAGGAGAGACAAAACAAGGAGACTATACTGGTGGCAGCTAATGAATTTTAGATTTAAAGTGTTAGGACCGGTATCCAAATCCATGACTGAAAAGTAGGGAGTCTGAGAGAGAGGGAAAAAAGAGAGTGTATGCCATCAAGTTCCCTTTATGAAAGCTTGCAAAGAAATCAATCCACGGAACACAGCCAATCTCTGCCTTCCAAATAAAATGCTCTAAAAAGGGGGTGATAACGTTTTGTCCTCCCAATGGGATCTGTGTATCAGGCGGGATTTAAGAGTGTAACTAACAAAAGGTGACAGCTGATTTCAAATCTGTTGGCTTGTTCCCCAAATTAAAAGTGCATTAAGTTTGGAACCTGCAGAATGATCTGACTTTCTGGGCAAGAATTCCTGCAACAAAGAGTAGAAGATGAAAATCAAGACAGCTAATGGTTGTTGCTCACTGTTGCCTAACCCCTAGGGTGTGGCTAGTGTTTTTTTTTATTTCATAAATAACGCTTTTTACTGTTAATTCAGTACAGTATCAATTAACACAAAAAAGATGTCACTTTGTGGATGACGATGCACCCACCCATCTCACATGAATGCAAAAGTTGAACAAAGATTGCGTAAGCCCAAAGAATTCCTATCTTTACATTACGGTATTGGAAAATACTATTGAATAAAACATAGACTGCCAGAAAAAAAATGAACCATCCTTTATTGGAAGAAGTTTAGCCTGCTACTTGAAAAGGAAAATGGTGAGAGCTTGTCTCACAGACTTTGGATGTATGATCAGGAGGTACTAATCCTTCTGGAAGGTGATGATGCTGGGTAAATAGAAGGCCAGCAAAAGAATAAGACCCTCCATGAGATGAAATGGCACAGTGGCTGTAACAGTAATAATTAAGAGGATGGTGCGGGACTGGGCCATGTTTCCTTTGTTGTACATACAATCGCTGAATCAGAACCAACTCAACAGAACTAAACAACAAAATTAAAAACCAACATGGTCCAAAGGGACTTGACTGACAATTTTTTTTAACTTATTGAAACATGTGTCCTTGGTTTTCTTTATTTTTGAAATTTTTTCTTTGCTCCTGAAAGGAAGCATCATTCTGATGGAGAAATTTTAATAGATCCATGACTTCTCAGGAATGTAACTGTCCAGGAAATTTACAGAATGAGTTATTAATGTATTCTCTATATGATAAGCTTTGTCTTGGATAATGAGATATATTTCAAGTCTTTGTATTTTCCTCTATGTCTAGCTTAGTGCCATGCACATCTTTGAAGTAGAGTGGACATTCCTTGATTGCTTGTCATGTGATTAACTTATAAAGACTTCTCTCCAGTTAAATGCTAAAGAATCACAACACTTCTATCTTTTTTTTGACAAATTCTGATGTCTTCTGAAGATCAGAAAGCTTTTGCCTTTAAAATGACTTCCTTTTCTTCATATCAAATTGTGAGTTTCATATTTTCCCTTGTAAAGTTTTGATGGCTCTGGGTACATATTTTAGTAATCCTAAATCAAATAATCATAGACTATGAAGCTGAAGAAACTTTCTGCAGTATTCTGTCCAGGGATTACAAACTCAAATGCCTCCAAGGGTCAGGCAGGAAGCATAAATATGTGAATCCGGCTGGACTTGAGTTCACAGGCAGGAGGAAAGCAGAGCCTGTAGCAAACTAGAGAATCTGCACGACCTGTCAAATCAACCTAGTTCGGACCACATAATACAGGTCTGAGGGCTATATTGGGTCTACTAGCTACCTGTTAGCACTGAATTTAATGCCTTAATTTGAATTTTAATAAACTAGTACTTATTGCTCTTTCAGGGACTTACATAGCAATTTATCAGGGTCACAAACGTCCTTAGTCTAATAACTTTAACTTGACCTTAAGTTACACCACACAACCAAACTTATTGTTGACTCTAACTCATGGATTCTCCATATATTTCAAAATAGAGCTGAGCTTGGTAATGTTTTATTAGTTATAATCATTATGGAACCAGAAAGTCAGAATCTATCCTCCCAGTGACAATGTATAGATTCAAGCTACTAACCATTCAGTTAGCAGGTAAGGGTATTATGCTATGCAACATAAAAGATATATCTATACTGTGTGAATTATTATCTAAGTAATTGCACACGGAAACAATATCTTAACATTATTTCTAATTGTGCATTTAAAAAAATTAAAAGATATAGAAGTATTCTGGGATATTTCTTTGTATTTCAATGACTTCGAAGTCAGGAAAACCTTGGCAAATTCCTAGCACCACCTTTTAGCAACAATAACCTTGAACAGTTGGCAAGGTCACTGAGGCCGATTTTCTTCACAGAAAACCTGGCTTGTTGACCATAACGTTTGCTTTAAGATTCAATAGGAAGACGTATGCAAAGTGCTAACCTCTGAAAGTCGTTCATATTTGGTTCTTGGAAAATGTGAGCTTTCTTCTGTCCACGCCCTGAAGTGTCTTCCTGGCCCCTTTCTCGCTGGATCTGGGACTGTCACTCTTTTAAACCAGTTGGTAATAAATTGGTCTGCTTTCTATTCTTTCACTCCAGCAGAGATCATCAACAGTGTTGTGGTTTTTGTTTGTGGTGCATTGTTAGGTGAATCCTTTTATATATAACAAAATGAATGTAAACATTTTCTTTAAGGAGCTTCCTTGGAGATTTCTACCCCCTGGTTAAATAACAATTTGTATTCTTCCAGGCACATTATTTTCTTGGTTAATGCACCTTCCCTCTTTGTCCCCTTTCTTTCAAGAAAAATAAGATGTTACAGAAGGCCTCCAAATATTATAAGGTCTTTAAATGCTCGCCATAGGAAATCTGGGTCTCTAAAATCAGCATTGGTGACTTGATGGGGCGAGGAGCTGCTTGGGTTTGATTTGTGCCTGCTGTCAGAATGGCTACAGCCCAGAGTCAAAACTGGATTCACCAGAAGAAAAGCCCAAATGAGTGCTTTCATTGAGGACATCATAGATTTTTTTATAAAATTGGAAGAAATGTAATTAATTTTATCAATGGTTCTGAGGTGTTTTAATCATAAAAAGATAAAAGGCTGACTCTGGCCAGCTCTCACCCAGTGCTGTCTAGTCCACTCCAGCTCACAGTGCGTGATTCTATAAGACAGAGTAGAACTATCCCTAGGGTTGTGGAGATGGTAAATCTTTATGGAACAAGGCAACCTCATTTGTCTCCTGCGGAGCTTTCAACTTCTGACCTTGAAGTAAGTAGCAAAAGCTTAACTCAACTGTGCCACAGAAGTTCCTTAGAAATAGATTAATTAATCTAAAACCTCACTTTAAATAGCATAAATTGGGAATGACTCCTCTTTTAGGTTTACTGAGTAGGTCTTTTGTTGCTTTTGCTAGCTGACATCGCGTCTACAAGGATTCATGGCAATGCGACTATGTTCAATAGCCCTTCTGCAGTCCTAATGCCTGGCATGTCTGAGGTTAATGTCACAGCTCCTATTTACATTAGTGCTTTTCAACTTAGATGGCAAAGTCATTATGAATTGAAACCTCCAATTGGGATTTCTACTCCAGTGATAAGTTAGCATCTTGGAAACTCACAAAGGTAGTTCTATCCTATCCTACAGGGACACTATGAATCTAATAGACTTGATGGCAGTGAGTTTGGCTTGGTCCAACCTAGGACAACGTTGGACAATATTTTGTTGTCATTCCTGTGGTTTTCGTTAGATGATTTTGGAAGTAGATCGTCAGACCTTTCCTTTTAGTTTGTTTCCGTTTGGAAGTGCCACTAAAAATTGTTCAGTGGGTGGACTGCTAGCATTTGTAATACTCAAGGTACAGCATCCAGCATCATAAAGCATGGAAGGCACATGTCCAACAAATAGATAACCAAGTGCTAGAGATTTTCTTTAGATATGAATGAGTGGAGAGAAATAGGTTTTCACAAGTGGAAAAACTCAAAGTAAATCACCTATGTGTTTTTGAGTATCCTTAGTTTATGTTTTCAGAATATAACTTAAAGTATTCAGCTCATCAGATAGATGAATACATAAAATGGGAAGAACATACAAGAAAATCTGAAAAAAGAAGTTATGAAAATGAGAAAAAAATACCAATGGGTAACAAAGAAAGTATTCAGTATATCAAGTGAACACTTAGAATGTGGGAAAAACAAACAAGAAAATCTGAAAAAAATATGAAAATCAGAACAAAATACTAACATGTACCAAAAACCAATAGCAAAATACCAACACCAATATTTTGCTTGTTTTGGAGAATGTTGTTTGATACTTGTTTACAAAAGTTAAAATTTCTCAAAAATGACTTCACAAATTTTTTTTTGGTTTGCAGATATACAGGTTCTCATTAAATTATCCTCAGAATGATGAAATATAATTATTTTGGTTAAAGGAATATTAAAAGATACCTGGTAATAGTCTAATATTTCAAAATTCATTTATATTTATCTTGGAAGTATGTTGTTATATCTTATATTGCAATTCCTAATTATAAATAACACATTCTGTTAGGTCACCCAAAAGAATAGTCAAACTATAGAATGATATCATTGATATTGCACGCATGTTACTGGAACAGAAGTTTAGACTGGATTCAGAAGAGGATGTAGAACAAGGATATTGTTGTTGATGGCATGTGAATCTTGGCAAAAAGCAGAGGATACCAGAAAGATGTTTACCTGAGTTTCATTGACTGTGCCAAGTCATTCAACTGTGTGGCCCATAAGAAACTGTGCATAACCTTGAGAAGAACGAGAATTCTGGGACATTTCATTATGCTCATTTGAAACTTGTGCCTGGATAAAGAGAGAGTTGTGTGAACAAAACAAAGGAATATTGTATTGTTTAAAAATCAGAAAAGTTGCCTATCAGCATTGTATCCGCTCACCATAACTGTTCAATCTATATGCTGAGCAAGTCATCAGACAAACTGGATTATGTGAAGAAAAGTGCAGCATTGGGAATGGAGAATCACTTATTAACAACCTGCTGTATACAGATGACACGACCTCGCTTGCTGACAGTGAGAAGGAATTGAGGTACTTGCTGGTGAAGATCAAGGTGGTGGCCTTGTGGATTGCAACTCAATGTAAGGAAGGTCAATGTCTTCACACCTGGAGCAATTGGCAACATCAAGATAAATGGGGGAACGGTTGAAGTTGTCAAGGGTTTTGTCTTGAGTCCACAATGCTCAAAGAAGCAACAATCAAGAGAAAAAAAGGTGTTGTGCATTGGGTAAACATGCTACACAAGGCTTCTTTAGAGTTTTGAAGAGCAAGAAAGTTATTTGAGGACTAAAGTGCACTTGACCCAAGCCAGGGGGTTCTTCATTGCATCATATGCATATGCATGTTGGACATCAAATAAGGAAGACTGTAGAACAGCAGCTCTGAACCTGTGAGTCATGACCCCTTTGGGGATAGTTAGAACAGCCCTTTCACAGAACTTACCCAATTCATAACAGTAACAAAATTACAGTTATGAATTAGTGACAAAAGCAATTCTATGATTAGGGTGTCACCACCATATGAGGAACTGTATTCAAGGGTCACAGCATTAGGAAGGTTGAGAACCACTGCAATGCATTTAAATTGTGGTGCTGAAGAATACTGAAAGTACCACAGAATACTAAAAGGATAAACACATAAGTACTAGAAGTAGTTCAGAGTGTTCCTTTGGGGCAAGGATGGCAAGACTTTGTCTTACTTCGGACATATTGTCAGGAGTATTGTAATGTGGAGGGGAGGCATAAAAGAGGAAGGTCCTTGATGAGATGGATTGACAAATGACTGCGTAGATGGGCTCAGGCATAGGAACAATCTTGAGACTGACACAGGTCTGTTGTGCATAGGCTTGCTTTGGCTATGGGTAGGCACCAACTTGATGACACTCAACAACAACAACAACAACACAAACAAAGATTCTCCACATAAAAATGAAATATAGTACTGAAGTCCACTAATCTCTTCACTTTCTTCCTTCCCAGAGGAAACTATGATTACTGGTTTACTTGCATCTTTTGTATACTTCACTTGGTTTTTGATTCATAAACATATGTCTACCTAACTGTCATATGTGATCAAATTAATTTTGACTCATGGTTTCCCATGCTTATCATTCTACAAGATGCTTTACCAAATGACATTGGAAAATATCATTTAAATACACAATCTGCCTTCTCCACTACTATAAAACTACTGATTAACTTAATGGATGAAGCATGGTAAATTTAAAAAATTTTAATTTAACCTCATTGTTAAATTTTTCCTTTATGTTATGCTATAATATGGAATCAGTATCATTTTTCCTTTCCTACAATACATTGGCTTCCATGCAGACAAAATGACGTTAGTACCTAGACTGGCTGACAAAATTCCTTCAATTTAAAGTGTCTCTAAATACATTTACCCCCAAGGAAACATTTTGAAACCATGTGAAGCTGAAATCTGGCCTGCAAACATTTCTACTGGCAATCACTTTCCTAGTTTAAGTAAAAGCTAGATATGTTTTAACGTTGGATGTCCTAATGCCTTTAAACAATTTTTTTTCAGCCTCAACAGCAAAAACCCATTTTAGAAATGCCTGTTAGGAGAGCAAACATTTCAACCAAAACCACTTTTGAACTGCTAAATTCCCTTGCTGAACCAAATGTTTTGCTTCACAAATGATTTTTAGATTTATCTGGTTTCAACTCTATTTCTTCTTAAGCATTGCTGTGAGAAATTAATAAATTAAGAGCCTTTACTTCTTGGAATATCTAGACAATATGTATTGAGTTTGGCAAATATTTATGGAGCATTTTCTTTTTGCTGAATGCCATGGCATGTACTGATTCAGGATAGATACTGTCCATTCCTTACTATTAAGAAACATGTTATCTAATGGGACAGAATAAATAAGTCTGACAACAAACCTAACATAATATAGCTTATCAGAACCATTGCATAACTAATCAATTAGTGAATGCAGTAGTTACATAATCTGGTGTCGATTTGGGACTTAAGAGAATGCAGAGGAAGGGGTGGAGTCTGATTTATCAGTTCAGTCACAGCTAATGAAATTTCTGTGTGGGCATGGCCTTCCCTTAAGGATTCTGGGAATTCTGATATTTCCTCCTTGGAGGTGGGAGACATTGTATCTGACAAGGCACATGGAAGTATACTACTGCCCTGAGCTGATGATGCTACATGGACCTTCCCCAATGCAACCCTGGGTAGGAGACCTACCCGGAGGAACCACGTGGAGACCCCTGCCAGTGCTGAGATGCATTCAATGCCCCTGGATCTATAAGACTTCCCACCCACTGGCCTATGATCCTTCTGCATTTGGCATCATTACATGGACTTCGTGAGTCTGAAGCGGACTTTAGAGAGTGGTATCAGACATATGAGCAAAGATTAGACTTATGGGCTTGAACTAGACTGGGTTGGGATGCTTTCTTAACGTACTTTTACCTTTCATTTAAAACTCTCTCTTATACACATATAAGTGTCTATGAATTTGTTTCTCTTGTCTACCCAAAGTAAGAGAGTCAATCATTTTCTATTTCTAGAATTTCTCCCATGGAACTAGCATTATCCCATTATATAATATATAGCTCTGCTATCGTTTGCCATGAAGATGAGTCCCACTCATATGCACCCATAAAGGACACATAGTATCTACAAGGCCCACTGCCATAACTTTCTCCCAGAGAGTACTGGAGGGTTCAAACTTGCCGAGCACTTGCCAGGATTAAAAAGAAACATACAAGGGGCAAACACAGTAGGTCCCCAATTTCTTCAGACTAAAAAGGTTTCTGGGAAGTGATGTTTGAACACAAACATGAAGGAACGATAATTGACCCTGTAAAAATAAAATCATAACAGAAAACAAGTGGTGTGAAGAAAAGCACTATTTGCTATGGAAACATTGCAACACATTTGTTGGAGGGGATGGTGCGCATGAAAATCCCAGCAAGAAAGGTCATGGAGGACTCTGCACTCTAATTTCAAAAACTAAGACTTTAATGTCCTAGATATTCATTCTGAAGCTCAGTTGCTCACTAATTCAGTGATAGTAGTCTAGATCATTTACTACTTTAATTGTCCTTGAAGCAAAAAGCTGGAAAATATTCCGTGGACCAATAAAAGGCTATTCAACCAACTATACCAAGTAATATAGTGGTGATTGGGATTCATACTGTGAACTCTGGTGATACAGTAGCCTATGCAATGAGTTGCTGACAACAAAGTCAGTCAGTAGTTTAAATCCACTCTTTGCTCTGTGGGAGAAACATGAGCGAGTCTGCTCCTATAAAGATGTAAAGTCTTGGGAACCTAAAGGGATGGTTCTACTCTGTCCTGTAGAGCTGCAGCGAGTTAGAATTGACTTTATGGCAGTAGATTTGTCTTAGTTTTGATACATAATATGATTACCAGGCAAGGAGTTCAGACTAAATTGATGAAGTTCATATCTGCATTTTGATTTCCATTATAAATACTGGTTAAGCAAAGACTTTAAATACAGTTTTAATAATGTAGAAGTGTTTCATGATGTTTTCTAGGTAGATAGGTGTGTTAGTCTTGGTAGACTAGAGAAACAAATTCATAAACACACATAGGGAAAAGTTTATATTCAAGAGGAATGTAACATTGAGAAAGCATCACCATCCAATCCAGTCCAAAGTCTTTTACCCCCACGGGGGGAAATATCACGACATTTCCCAGAATTCTCAGAGAAAGCCAAGCCCACACAGAGGTCTCCTTGGCTATCTCCAGATTGATAGGCTAGACCCCACCCCTATACTCCCAATCATGAAATTAACAACAAAGTATATGACCACCACAATTGGCCAACGAGCAGTTCCTCGACCAGTGATATTCAAAAGTGATTCACATCATTTTAAGATGATATTGTGACCTGAAATGTCACAAAAGTTGAAGGGCTTGGCTACTCATAAGAAGGGTGGAGGAAGGATGTCGTCCACCTAGAGACACACTGGAAGAAAGTGTTGATGGTATGCTTCTCAAAATTATCACTCATTGAAAAACTGGAGGGGGTACAGCCCTACTGTGATGCACGTGGGTTTGCCAGGAGTTGGGATAACATCTGTGGTAACTGGTTTTGGTTTTCTTTTGTTCGATTTATTAAATCATTATTTTTTCTTAGATTAATTATGTATTTTATATTTGGATACATAAGTATTTAAGTCCGATCAGGAGTCAGAATCTGGCTGTTTGAAATAGACAAAGCTCTTGTTTTCAGCTTTTCTACAGTTATTTTCTGCACTAGGAAAGTCACGATGTTTATAAAGTACACCTGAGTAACACGCACACGCACACACACACACACACACACACACACTTTCACGTTTTTGTTTGGATGGTGAAGTAATAAGAATCAAAGAGCAAATTGCTTCAAATTGACATCTTTCAACTATAATTTCACTGAGTTGTTTGGAACATTTTTATGTGATGTTTTTCAAACTTTTTGCCATTATAATGGTAAAATGGCCTCACTGGGTATTTTTCAAATCCGGTTTTCTTTTTCATTTCTATTTATTTTTTGCTGCCAATACAATAGTCTGTTATGGACTTGTTAAAGAGACAGAAATATATAATTACTTTATTTTTGAACACTTTGTATCTTTGTGACAATGCAAATAAAACTGTCTTCCAAATTTGTGTTTTCAATTTCCAGAATAACTTGAAATTCTAAATTTAACAAAAATCTATGTATTTTATTAAAATATTCCAAATATTTTTATCTTTTGTTTGAACAGTCTAAAAATGTTACTAACCACATAGCAATCATAAGGAACTATCATGAATATAACACTAATCTGGGAATTGCATGAATTACTATAATGACTGTCACTTTAATTGACAGCATACAAGAAGTATACAAGTGCAGTGCAAGAAAGCAGAAAGTTCAAAATTCTGGATTCATGCCGATCCTGGTTCAGTCCTGCACTTGCTGGCTTCCTGGTCTAGAAAAGGCTGTCCAAGCTTGCTGAGTCAACTTTCCTATGGAATCAGAATAACAAATAAATAATGTGGAGTATATATTGCCATGAATTTGCCTCCAACTTGACCTTGGTTCATGGCAGTCTTATGTACTACAGAATAAAACACTCCTCATCTGTGCTTATCCTTTTGCTAACATATTCCCATCCATCTTGTCAGGCTACTGTGCTAGTTTTACTCACCAAGAATATGCCACACCTTCATTGGCCCTCAACTCACAGACTTTTATGGACTCATATAGTAACTGAGAATATATCCAAAGAAACAGGATATGTTAGGCAGGGTTCTCTAGAGAAACAAAAACAGGACACTTAAGATTAGATAGCTAAATAGATGATTGATAGATCAATAGATCGATAGATAGATTTATATTTTTACAGTGAGCAGGCATACAACGGCTAATTAGTTCACACAACAACACAGAGGACTCAGTTCAATTCACTCTCATGGGACAGCTAATATATTTAATATAGTCAACCCATGACAGCTGCTGGTCCAAGCTCAGGGGAGTAGTGGAATCTGCCCTCAAGCAAGGGGAGCAGAGTCAGCCTGCAGGCAGCAGACAAGGTAGAGTGGGTGAGAATAGCAGGAAGAGGAGGAGTGGAGGCTAAGCAGAGGACAGCTTCGCAAAGCAGGTCCCAAGGGAGTGTCAAGCTCTACTGGTGCACAGACATAATCCTTGGGTTGGCTCAGTTCACAGGAAGCACAGCATATAGTTTATGCAAAGGAGTCTAGATCAGGCAGAACGGCCCTGGTTCAGTCAGATCACCAGCCATAAAGAGAGAAGGAGGCCAGCCCTGGAAAACCCTTTGTCTCAGCTGCCATCCAATCAAGCAGAGAACTGATTGACAGGCTAAACTCCACCCACATGTTTCTAAGGGAGCTGTGTTGGCACAGAAAACCTATCACAGAGAGTTTGATGATATTCTACTGTGATCTACAAATTTTTCATTAGCCATTTTTCTGAAATAGGCCATCAGTTTTATCTTCTTATTCTGAAAGTGCCACTGATACTCTTCCACTGTAGATGACGCTATTGATATTGAAAATACTTACGGCAAAATTTTCAGCACTATAGCAACTCTTATGGTACCAGAGTGTAGCACTGACAGGCTGATGCTGGTGTCATATACTAGGCCTTGGAAGATAGATCTGGTTATCTGTCTCTGAAAGATTATGACTTGGAAATCCTGTGTACATGAGATTATTCTAAATTGGAATCAACTCCACAGCAACAAATAACGACACCTCTTGTTACATCTGCTATTCTAAAGTAACTGCTAAAATCAAGACTCAAAGAGCAAAGTGAGAAATATTACTCACAATAGGGTAGGGATGTAAGTGAAAATGTACGAAAGTCTACTTCAAAGTATTACCTTATTTCAAAGTAAGGTATATAAGGAAGAATGAAGGCAGTTTGTGTAATCGCCATTGATGTATCCAGAGAAGGTTGCTAGACTCTAGTCATAATGTGGAAGAAGGAGAAAGAGATAAGCGATAGAAAGAAATAAGATGATAAAAAGAACAAAGTAAATCTAAGACCTGAAATACAAGAACATGAAATAAATGAAATTAATCTAATTAAGCGAGGACTGCAAATACCTAAAATTAAAAGAGAAACACGAAATATGAGGACTTCAAAATTCTGATTTTAAATAGTTACAGTAATTAAAACAGCCCAACAACATACACAGAGATTAGTGGGCTAGAATTGAGAGTCCAGATATGAAAGAAAGTAAGCATTTTATTGCTACGAAATCATAGTGACATTTTAAAAACAAAAACATGGACATGCACCCTCCATTCATTGAAGGGATATTTTGAAGGGTGGTTTCCAACTCTCTAGCTATTCGCCGAAGAATTCTGTGCTCTTTTAGTTGCACCACATAAAAATGATAGCTTTGGCATCTTAGAAGAACTCACATTTATAATCCTTTTAAATATTCTTTAAGTTTTGGCAACAAAAATGAGTCTGAAGAGAAAATCAAGCTGTGTGGTGGAGAGGATAAAGTTGTCCAACTAAACTGTCAGAGGATAGTCTTGCTACTTTCAAAGAATGAGCAGGTGCATTGCAATGGTAGAAAATATTTCTCAGTACACTTTTTCTGGTCTTTTTCTCAATGACATAGTTTTAAATTGTCTTTACTTTTTTTTTTCATTATAATTCTCTGTGCTAGGTAAGCTTGTTGTGCCAACATGGCCAAAGAAGATAGGTGGGTCTATGAACATGGCCAATGAACACATGTAAAGTCAATTGAATGGGGAGCCCCGCCCTTGTTCTCTTGCTCTTGGATCTTTGGACCAAGATCCTTGTTTGTCCTGTGCCTCGATCTCCAAGTGACACTCTCCATGAGACAACTAAGTGGTGGACTGTGTTGCTATGACTTGAGGTTCCTTTAAGCCCAGCTTCGCCACACCCCTGGAATATACATCTCTTGAGCTGGGGACTGTTGGACTCTGTCATCTGGCTGACAGTTGGTGACCTGTTTTGTTGTTTGCAGCTTGTGGCTGGATAGCCTGAATTCCTCTACAGAGGACTACTCAGCGGCCCTCAAGAGTCCAAGGACTGCCAGTCTACTAGCGGTCTCATGCAAGTGAGTTGCACTGAGCCATTTGTACTGCTTTATAGATTAGTTAACTGTTTATTTCTTATTTTATTTATCCCTCTATATAAATATATAAAAAGAATTACCAGTGTCCTGGTTTTGTTTCTCTAGAGACCCCTGTCTAAAACAGTCTCTTTGTCCTGTGTTCTTTAAGAAATCTATCAAAATTCTCTTTTTGTAATCCCAGAAAGCACTTGCTGTAATCTTTTGAGCTTCTCTGCCTTCAATTTATCTGATCCCCTAGATCCTCTCAATAAGAATTGTTTTTTTGATTGGATCTTTTTTCTAATGAGACTAAGACAGGTACATAACCGAGGGAACTTGTCTATCTCTGGCCACTGATTGCAGAAGTACATTTAAACATGAAATAACCCATGGATATATGAACAAGAACCCTAGTGATAATATATTTAAAAATCATTATTGTGGACTCTCACAGTTCTTATAACATTTCATACATCAATCGTATCAAGCATATTTGTACATATGTTGTCATCAACATTTTCTAAACATTTACTTTCATTTTGAGTCCTTGGTATCAGCTCCTCTTTTTCCTCTTTCCCCCTTCCAACCTTGTGATCCCTTTATAAAATGTAAATTATCATTTTCATATCTCATTAACTGATGCCTTCCTTCACCTACCTTTATGCTGTTCCTCCTCCTGGGGATGGGGATGAGGATTATGCATTGATGATGGCAATAAGTTCTCCTTTCTCTCCTTCTTCCCTCCACCTTCCTTCTACACTTCTAGCACCATCACTCCCATTTCTGTTCCTGAATGGTGTATCTGACCTGGATTCTGTGTATTCTGAGCTCTTATCTGTACCTGTGTACATGATCCGGTCTAGCTGGAACTAAAAGACAAGACTGGGGTCATGGTAGTGTGTGTGTGTGTGTGTGTGTGCATGCGTTTGTGTATATGGAAGCCTCAAAGAACTAGAGGAATATTGTGTACTTCATCAGTGCTATACTGTGCCCCTGTTGACTTATTCCTTCCTTGTTTCTCTTTTGTTAGATGTCCTATTGTCTACAGATGAGGTTTGGTTTTCTGCTCTGACCTCCTAGTTCTCAACAATATGGTTTTTTGCTTGTCTATCTTCGGTCTTCTGGTGCCTGATTCCGTCAGCACCTCAATATGGCACACCCTGGTATGCTTCTTCCTTGTGGACTTGTTGCTTCTCTGTTAAATGGCTGTCTATTTCATTTGAAGCCTTAAAGACCCCAGATGCACTAGCTTTTGATAGCTGGGCACCATCAGTTTTCTTCACCACATTTGCTTATGTCTTCAGTGATCATGTTGGGAAGGTAAGCATCATAGAAGGCCAGGCTATTAGAACAAAGTATTGTATAGACGTGGGGCTTGAGTAAAAGCCCAAAGTCTGTCCACTTCCTGAGTGTATTGCCAAATAAATATATGCACATAGGCCAATGCCTCTATTTGTAAGAATAAATATTTTTACATAAGTGCACACCTATTTTATACCTCTATTCATAGCGTTGTGTCCTAGATCTTTTCCTTTGTTTCCTTTTATCTTGATCCTGCCCCACTATCATGCTCACTCTTCTTCTTCCTCCTCCTAATTCCTCTCAGCTAGATTGATGCTGCTTTAACACCACCAGAATTTCTACATCCTCCTCATTGGTTTTAGTTCCCTAATTGTTCCCCTGTGTGTGGTGTCACTTGCTCACTGCTCCTTTCCCTCCCCCCCCCCCCAGGTCCCTACAGAGCTATCAGTCCCTTTGCTTTCTCCTCAGACTTTGCTTCCCTTGCCTATCTTATATTGAGTGGCAAACCAACAGTATCAGGGACAAAACAAAACACAAAAACAAAGGATTGACTAAAAAGAGAAAAAAAGGGGGCTGAGGCCTGGTGGCGTAAGTATTGAATGCGGGACTGTGGCCTGCAGGCTTGATGGTTCAAATCCAGTGGCAGCTCTCAGGAGCAGCACTGGGTAGCTCCCAGGACCACAAAAAAAAAAAAAGGGGAAAAGAGAAACAAAAGTAATAAAAGAAAACATAATTTCAGTATGCTGAATTGTATGACCATCTCCCCACTGATCCTGAGGAGTTTGGAGAACTGCCCCTCCTAGACTGAAGTCTATTTTGGGGGCGCTTTAGGGGCTTTGTGGCTTGGCTTTGCTCTGGTTGCTGATCTGTGAGGTTCCATCCCTTCTTGGTTCACCTCACTGCCGGTGAGCTGTCAGACTAGGCTCACTCCCTGCCATGCATCCTCAGCATTGCCCACTGTGGCATGATCCTCCAGCAAGGGGAAATCATGTCTGGAGCTGTTATCAGTCCTGCAGTCCTCGATGTCCTGTAGCAGTTCCAGGAAGGGCTGTCATGCTCAGGGTTTAGTCTGCTGAGGTAGGACCTAGATCCTCACTCTCTTTTTTCCTTCTTGCCTTACACACCCACATGGAAGGAAATCAAGAAGGACATAAACAGTACCTGCCCTTGAGTGGATTAGTGTCCTACTGCACTGGTGCCATTGCCTGTCTCCCACACCCTTTTTCCCTCCCTCACACATACTTTTTCTTTCTTTTGTTGGAATGACATGTACATCCTTGCATTTGGTCTGTCCCCTGCCCAATTGCCTGTACGCCAATGTGTAAAGTGTGAGATAAGTAGATTTTCAGACCTACTGTGCTGTTTGTATTTACTTTAGTGAACTGGTGCTGTACTTGCTCTTTTGTGATTGGCTAACTTCACTTAGCATAATTTCTTCCCACTGCCCCCATGAGACCATGTGCTCCATGCAATCATTAATCCTTTCTAGCGATGCGTAGTTCTCCATTGTGTGTGTGCACCAGAGTTTTCGAATCCACTCACCTCTCAATGGAAATTTCAGTTGCTTCCAATTTGTTGCGATTCTGAATTGTGCTGCAGCAAACGTTGGCGTGCAGATGACTGGTCATGGTCTCCTTACCTCTTCTGAGCACATGGTGCAGTAGAGGGATTGCTGGATCGTAGGGTAACTCAATTCCCATTTGCTTTAAATATGGACAGATGACTTTCTACAGTGGTTGTGTGTATCTACGTGATCACCAGCAGTGGAGGAGAGTTCCTGTTTGCCACATCCCGTCCAACATTTGTTGCTCTCTGATTTTCTGATTTGGAATATCCTCAAGAATGTTTGGTAGTATCTCATAGTTGTTTTAACTTGCACTTTTCTAATGATTGATGATCAGGAGCCTTTTTTGATAATGTTCACTGGCCATTTGTGTTTCTTCCCTAGTGAAACTTATATCCAGGTCCTTTACGTACTTCCTCAAAGAGTTAACTGTTTTCTTCTTTTTGCAGGGTAGGAAGGTAGAGCAGATTTTGGTAATGAGCCCTTTGTCTGTGGTGTCTTTTCTTAAAAAAGAATCCTCTCCCAATTTTTGAGTTCTCTTGTTACTCTCTTGGTGAAATCTTTTGATCCACATAGGTGTTTTATTTTTAGGCTATCCCATTTGTCAATTTCAGCATCCTCTGTGTGAATCTTATTATTTCAGTTAGTCCATGTATTCCCTGTGCCAATATTCTTAGGTTTCTCCTGATTCTTCCATTGATGGTGTTGATAGTTTGGGTTTTACTTCTAGGTCTGTTATCCACCTTGAATTTGTTCTTATGTAAGGGATGAGGTCAAGGTCTTATTACCTTTTTCTTCAGGTGGATATTCACTGTTGCTAGGACCACTGGTTAAAGAGGGTGTCCACTTTCCACTTGATGTTTTTGGGCCCTTGTCAAAGATTAGTTAATAATAAGCTGTTATTTTTATTTCAGTGTTTTCTGTTCTTTTCCATTGGTCTGAGTATCTGTCATTATTCTAGTTCCATGCTATTTTGACTACTGTGGCTTTAGAATAGATGTTAAAGTTAGGTAAGGTAAGCAGTCCCACTTTGTCCTTCTTCTTGAGGAGTTCTCTGTTAAATCTGGGCTTCTTCCCTCTCCATATGAAATTGGTGGTTGGTTTTTCCATCTCTTTGTAGAAGGTTGTTGGTATTTGAATTGGTATTTGAATTAAACTTATATAGTGCCTTGCGTAAGATTGACACTTCTATTATATTTAATCTTCAGCTCCACAAGCATGAGTTATTCTTCCATTTGGGGAGATCACTTTTGGTTTCCTGTAGTAGGGTTCTATAATTTTCCTTGTATGAGTGTTGGTTTTTGGTTAGATATATTCTGAGATGTTTCAGTTTGTTTTTGGCTATCGTAAAGAGTACTGCCTTCTTGATCTCTGCTTCTGTGGTTTTGTCTAATGTATATAGCAAACCAATTGACTTCTGTTTGTTGGTCATATATCTTAATACTCTTCTTTATTCCTCTATCACTATGGAGCTGTTGGGCTTTTCAATGTATAGAATCAATGTAGTCTGCAAATAGTGATAATTTCACCTCCTCCTTTCCCAGAAATGTCCTTCTGCTACTGAATAGAAGTGGGGACAAGAGACATCCTTGTCTAGTCCCCTTTTTCAGTGGAACTGTTTTAGTCTTTTCTTCATTGTTGACTGTTGGTTTTTCATAAATAACTTTTATTAACTTGAGAAATGTGTGTTGGATATTGTGAAATGCTTTGAATGGGTCTCTCAGTACTATCATGCGATTCTTATCCTTTTTCTTATCAACGTGGCAAAGAATGTTGATGGACTTTTAGATGTTAAATCATCCATACATCTCTGGAATGAATCCCACCTGATCATGATGGATGATACACTTTATATAATTTTGTATTCTATTGGCCAGTACAATTAAGGATTTTTACATCACTGTTCATTAGCATTCTTGGTCTGTAGTTTTCTATTGCTGTTGGATCTTTCCCCTGTTTGAGTATCAAATTAAACTGTCTTTGTAGAATGAGATTGAACGTATGCTGTCTTTTTCTGTGCTCTGGATTAATTTGTGAAGGATTGGTGTCAGCTCTTCCATGAATGCTTGGTAGAATCTCCTGTGAAGCCGTCTGCTTTAGGAGCTTTTTTTGTTGTTAGTTTGTTGATAACCTTATCTATGTCTTCTTTTGCTCTGGGTTTGTTGAGGTTTTTTACCTCTATGTAGCATTTAGGGAGAATTTGTTTTTTCATGGGTTTAACAATGACTTTCATGTTGTTGAATTCATTAGAAATCAGACCTTTGTAATACTTTGTGATTATCTTTTAAATCTTAGTGGTGTCTGTTGTGATTACCCCAGTTACATCCCTCATCTTTTCTATGGATGTTTGCACCTTCCTTTCCTTGGTTAGGTTTGCCAGTGGTCTTTCAATTCTGTTGATCCTTTCAAAGAACCAGCTTTTTGACGTATAGTTTTTTTTTACATTGGTCTCTTGACTTCACTCATTAAATCCTCCCTACTCTTTCTTTCTTTTGCTCCTGGAGAGGTTGTTCTGCTGACTCTGTTCTAATTGCTGGGGAGAAAGAAAAAGGGCATAGCCTATATAATCACTCTGTTTATGGCTGGGAAGTGATGATACAAAAACAGAGAATGTAAAAGTGTGGTGAATAGCAGAGAGGGGAACTCTTGTGTGAGGTTGTGTGACTAGTTCTAGAAGCCTCTCCATGAGTTTGAGATTATGACAACATTTAGACAGTAGCCTGGGGAAAATACTGTATGCTGTTAGTCTCATATCTTGAGCATAGGAAGGGGTGGTAGACACCATCCTGTTGGACATGATGAGGGATTAACGGAGCCTATGGGAAAATGAAGTAAACTTAGAGCATTTCAGTAAGTCCTTGAATTGCTGTATGGGTGATAATTACAGGGGAGGTCTAAACCAAACCCTAGTATATGGAATGTATCTTTAGCACCATTCTCCCAGGATTGGCCTCCTTACCTCTTACTTTTCTTATATAACAACAGGAGCACCAGGCAGGTGATTCTTCTTGGATGCCATTTTGTATTCTCCTTCCCAGTAAAAACTTTTTGAATGCATCGCATACATGGTCTCCTCATTTTTGGCAAAGGCAATAAGTTTGCTTCATGAATAAAGGAGAATTGTTGGAAAAACTAGATTCCCATATGCACACAAACAAAATAGGATTCATATTCATGAAACAAAATAAAACTGAATTATTGACTTACATGTGCAGATAAAACAAAATTCCTCAAGAAAAAGCAAGGGCAAAATTGCTAGGTACAGTTTTTAATAATAGCTTATCAAATGCAATTTATAAAGCAAATATAGAAAGTAATAGGATCCTATAAAAATGTTGTTCATCAAAAGAATGTCTTTGGAAGCCATGTACCCAATAAGAACCTAATAACCAATATACATATAATGGTTATATATAGAAGATACATATGTAGAAGATATGCATATCCTCTACAACTTAACAAAAGAGAAATAAACCAAAACAGTGCAAAGGGCTTAAATTGACATTCTACCAAAAAACACATTCAAATAGCCATCACACCCATGAAAAGATGCTTGTTCATCATCATTAGTCATCAGAGACTGCAAATTAAAATACCAATAGGGTATGATTTCATTCCTCCTAGGATAGCTAAGATTAAAAACTAGCAAACAAAATCCAGAATGTTGCAATTATCAGTGAAATGTGGAGAAATTGTGCTTCTTATTTATTCTTGGTGAGAATGCAAAATGGTGCAGCCATCGTGGGAATCATCATGGCAGTTATACTAAAAAATTAATGTAGAGCTATCTTGTGACTGAGTAAATATATTCCTGCATATAGACTGAGAACATTGAGAAGGAGGGACTCATTCAGACACTTGAACACCATAGTTCACAGCAGACCTGCTCACAATATCAAGAACAACATCAAATCCCACCATCAGATGGACAAATAAACCCAATGCAGTCCATATGAAGGAACTTAGAAAAGCTAATGGGGAAATAAAATTAAAATAAATAAATAAATAATAAGAAATTTAGTCATCAATGTAAGCAAGGATACTAACCATTTATTTATCAAATTTATGGTCATGAGGATTTAATCATGTCAATGAAGTTTTGGGTTTTTTTTTTTACATTATCAACTGAACCCTTTAATTAATTTTTTTACATTATACAATGGAAACTTTTAAAGATTTTTAAAGATTAGTAAGCACCTGTCAAGAGATCAAGTGACACACTGGGTAAATCTACTGTACAAGAGCTCATTAAAGTTTTGAAAAGCAAAGGTATCTAATGAGATGAATGAGGAGCAGCATTGTTGTGGTGAAGTTGGACTCACAGTAGCTGAAATAAAGAACAAACACCAAAGCAAAATTGTTTCTTTGTAGTGTTCACACCTACTAATTCATGTTTCTGATATATTGTGACTATTTGCGATGACTGTAGATGATGCGACATTGAAAACATTCACTTCTGTACACTTAGAGATTGAACTGAAACCACCAACAATAAAAACCAATCACTGCTATCCAGTAAACTCTTACTTATAATGGCCTCAAAGGACAGAGTCGAGCTGCCTCTTGCTGATTTTTGAGACTGCAAATCATTAGTAGAGAAGGAAAAGTTTCATTTTTCTTACAAGGAACACCTGGTGTTTTGAAACAATGACTTTGTGATTATTAGCCCCACGGATAACTCACTAAGACACCAGAGTCCTTTAATCAATCCGTGTATGTTTCCCAAAAGAGTGCAGAAATTATCAAGCAATATTACTAATAATACACACCAACACAATTTTGCCGACGATAACTTTAGAAAGGGATCTTCACCTCACAGATCATAAAAAACTATGGAGAAGCTTGTGAGGAATTAGAATTCAATAACAATTAATTATGCCTCAAGGGACACCAAGAAGGAATCATTCAAACAGAGCAGGGATACTGTGTGGTTTAAAATCAGAGATGTGTGTGTGTGTGTGTGTGTGTGAAATATGTGCTCTTTCATTCATAATACTTACTTTATATGTTGAGCATATTATCTGAGAAACAGCACTATATGATGAATAGCATGCCATTAAGCTTGATAGAAGACTTAAGGAAAACCTGAAATATGCAGATGATCCACTGTTGCCTGCTGAAAGTAAATAGGATGTAAAGCTTACTGCTAAAGATCAAAGATGACAACCTTCCGTATGGATTACATCTCAACATGAAACAAAAGTCCAATGCACAATACCATGTTAAATGACCCTGTCAAGGTTTTCATTTTACTTGGATATAAACTCAACACTCATGGAAGCAGCAACCCATAGACCAAATAGGACATTGCACTGGGAAACTCTGCTTCAAACACAGATTTCAGTGCATTGCTTTGAGAACCACAATGTGCTTGATCAAGCTAGAATTGTATTTTTCATCACCTTACCTGCATGGGAAAACTGGACAATTAATAAACAAAATAGAAAAGGGATCGATGCCTTTGAAGCACAACGTTGGCAAAAAATATTAACTATTCCTTGGGACTGCAGAAGAAATAACAACTCTTTTAGAAGAAAGTACCACAGAATTCTTAGAAGCGAGAATGGCGAGACTTTGTTTCATGAACTTTTGGCATGTTTTTCAGAGAAGGAGCACCTGCTTGGCAAGGTAGAGAAGATGAAGCCACACAGTGACGGAAACATTTGGCAAAGACCGTGAGGATCATGCAGGAGCAATCAGTATTTGTGTCCTGTTGCACATAGAAGTGCTGAGTCAGAACTGATTCTATTGTACTTTTCAACAGCAACACAATTTTTACAGCATTAGTTTTCAGATCATAATGCCAGTTTTGTTTCCGTATAACCAAAGAAAGACTTCTTTTGCTTCTTCATCCATCTAGAGCCGTGGTTCTCAACTTGCATAATGCTGTGATCTTTTTATATTGTTCCTCAGGTTGTGGTAACTCCCAACGATACAATTATTTTTGTTGCTACTTCATAATTGTAATTTTGCTACTGTTATGAATCCGGCAACCCCTGTGAAAGGGTCATTCTACCTCCAAGGGGTCACAACCCCACAGGTTGAGAACCGCTGATCTAGAGTGACCAACAATTTTGGTTTCCCTAATTTAAGCTTGGAATATTTATATACCTGGAAACATCTCAGTCTCAGAACTGCGACGCTTTGTTATCCTACATTTCTTTTTTTTAAATCATTTTATTGGGGGCTTGTACATCACTTTTCATAATACATAAGTCCATATACTGTGCCAAGCATCTTCATATGCCTGTTGCCATCATCATTCTCCAAATATCTGCTTTTCCACTTGAGCCCTTGGTATCAGCTTCTCATCCTTTCCTCTCCCTCTCCACTCCCCCCTGTGCCCCCACCCCTCAATATTTTATAAATTATTGCCATTTTGTCATATCTTACACTGCCCAGTGTCTCCCCTCCCCCACTCCTCCAAGGTCTGTCATCTTCCAGATAGGAGGTTATGTATAGATCCTTGTAATTGGCTCCCCCTCTCTGCCCCACCTTCCCTCCACCCATCTGGTAACTCCACTCTCACTACAGATCCTGAGGAGTGAATCTCTCCTGGGTTCCCTGTGTTTCCAGTTCCCATCTATACCAGTGCACCTCTTTCACTCCAGCTGGATTTGTAAGGTGGAATTGGGATCATGATGGTTGAGGGGAGGACTCCTTTAAGAACTAGAGGAAAGCTGTATGTTTCATCACTTCTTCACTGCACCCTGACTGGCCTGTCTCCTTCCCACAACTCTTCTGTAAGGGGGTGTCCAATTGCCCACTAATGAGCCTTCGGCCCCCACCCTTTTCCCCACCTCATTCATAGTTATGTTCTTCCTGTTCTTTCATACTTGATACCTGCTCCCTTCCACCCCTCGTGATCACCCAGGTTGGTGTGCTTCTTCCATGTGGGTTTTTTTGCTGCTTCTGTGCTAAACGGCCACTCGTTTGTCTCCAAGCCTTTAAGACCCCAGACACTTTATCATTTGGTAACTGGACACCATCAACTTCCTCCACTCTGACTTTGCACCCATTTGTCTTCAGTGATCATATCAGAAGGGTGGGTACATAATGATATAATTTTTGTTCCTTGATGACTGATGCCTGACTCTTTCAATGCCACATGGCCACATGCTTCTTCTATGGTGGGCTTTTTTGTTCCTGAGCTTGATGGCTACTTGTTTACCCTCAAGTCTTTAAGACCCAGATGCTACATCTTTTAATAGCTTAGCACCGTCAGCTTTCTTCACCATTCTTGCTCATACCCCCACATGTCCTCAGTGGTCCCTCGGGAAGGTGAGTACATAGTGATATGCTTTTTTTTCCTGTTTGATGCTTGAAACCTGATTCTTTTGACACCTGGTGACCAAACTGGCTGGTGTGCTTCTTCCGTGTGGGCTTGGCTAAATCTCAGCTAGATGGCTGTTTGTTTAACTTCAAGCTTTTAAGATCCCTTTATCCTTTATCCTTTGATATTTGGGTGACATCAGTTTTCTTCACCACATTTGCTTTTGAACCCATTTGACTTCAGTGATCAAATTGGGCCAGTGAGCATCATGGAATATAAGATTAATAGAACAAAACTGTTTTTGCATTGAAGGAGTACCTGGGTAAGAGCCCAAGGTTCATCTGCTCCCTTAGTACTAAGCTTATAAATATATGTACCTAGTTTTATTCCCTCCTTATCATAAATAATTATATTTACATATGTGCATGCCTGTGTTTAGACCTCTGCAAGTGCCCTTTGCCTTCTAGTTCTTTCCTCTATTTCCTTCTATCTTCCACCGGTCCCACCATCATGCTCAGTCTGCATTTGAGTTTCAGTACTTCCTCTCAATTACATTACCCTTGCTTAAACCCTACTGGGCCTCCCACACTCTCCCGCCACCGAAGTGCTCCCTTCCTGCTTTGGTCCATTTTGGGGGGTCAGACCATATTGCGTCCCCACCATGTGACCCCTGGAATGTCCTCTGTCACTGTCTGCTTCAGGAGGGAGAGAGCAAGACACATCCTGTTGTTATTTGCTCAGTTCCTTTTGTGACCTGTTAGGTCCCTGCAGAGGAGAAGTTCTCTGAGCATCTTTCTCTTACTCCCTGCCTGCCTGTCTCCATATGGGTGTGGCATGCTGTCCCCTCCCCCAACCTGGTTTCTGCCAGGTCCACTTCTAGGGAAGAGGTCAGACTGGCTCTGGTTGTGTCCGGCCCTGTAGATCTCTTTCCATGCAGGCTTCCATGTGTTCACGCTGTTCTCATGAATGGGTGCTTCGAGGTAGGATCCGCACGCCCATTCCAGCTTCTGTGGATGCAAGACCAGTCCTCTCCCTCTGGGTGTGTTAGTGTGTGCTCCCTCCATTATCCTTCCACTTTGTCTCCCTCACTCCTCCATCCTTCTTCCATTACTGTGTTAGACCCCACATGTACCTCCCTGGATTTGGTCCACCCTCCTCTCCTTTCCCTAAATTTCAACCTGGCTGTTACGATTTGGGGGCTTCTATTCTATACCTACCATGCTGGTTACACTTTCAGGGGACTCACAGTCTTCTCCTTTTGTGACTGGCTAACTTTGCGTAGCACGATTTTCTCTGGTTCTTCCCATGAGAGGATGTGTTTCATGTGCTCATCAGTGTTTTTGAGTGAAGCATAGCACTCCATTGTGTGTATGTGCCAGAGTTTACTGATCCACTTGTCTGCCGATGGAAATTTAGATTGTTTCTAACTTTTTGCGATTGTGAATAGTGCTGCAACATATATTGCCATGCATACCACTGGCCGTGGTTTATTTCCTACCTCTTCTGGGTATATACCCAGTAGAGGGGTAGCTGGATTGTAAGGTAGCTTAACTTCCATTTTCATTAAGTATTGCCAGACTGCTTCCATAGTGGTTATTCATATCTACAGGACCACCAGCATCATAGAAGTGTTCCTATTTTGCCACATCCCCTCCAACATTTATTGCTCTCTGATTTTCTAATTTGGGTTAACCTCAAAGGTGTTAGGTGGTATCTCATGGTTGTTTTGATCTACATTTCTCTGTTGGCTAATGATCGGGAGCATTTTCTCATATGTTTATTGGCCACATGGGTCTCCTCCTTAGTGAAACTTCTTCCTAGTTCTTTTTCCCATTTCTTCAATAGGTTAACTGATTTCCTCTTTTTTTGCAGGCAAGGAGGTTATTTGTAGATTTTTGCAATAAGCCTTTTGTCTGTTGTGTTGTTGCTAAAAATCCTCTCCCAGTTCTGGAGTTGCCTAGTTACCCTCTTGGTAAAGTCTTTTGATGCATACAGGTGTTTTATTCTTAGTAACTCCTTTTGTCAATTTTAGATCCCCCTGCATGTGAACCCTGTCCTATTGCACTTAGCCTTTATATTCTCTGGGCCAACTTTCTTAGATTTTTCCTGATTCTTTCCCTAATGGTTCTGATAGTTTGGGGTTTTACTTCTAGGTCCATGATCCACCTTGTGCTTGTTCTTGTGTATGGGGTGAGGGAGATATCCTGTTTCACTTTTCTACATGTGGACTGCCATTGTTTGCAGCACCATCTGTTAAATAGGGTGCCACTATCTTACTTGATGCTTTTGGGGCCCTTGTTTTTGGGGCCCTTGTCAGTTGTCTATAGGCTGATGGTTTTATTTATGGGCTTCTGTTCTTTTCCATTGGTCGGTGTATCTGTCATTATGCCAGTACCATGCTGTTTTGACCACTATGGCTTTGTTTGTTGTAGGTGTGAAAGTCAGGTAAAGCTAGCCCTCCATCTGTGTCCTTCTCCTGTGTCCTTCTCTGCTAAGTTTGGGCTTCTTTCCTCTCCATATGAAATTGGTGGCCAATTTTTCCAATTATCTGAAGAATGTTGTTGGTATTTGAATTGGGATAGCAAGACAAGATGGCAGCGTCTGAGGAGCCGGAAGAGAAGCCACATGGCTTTGCCCTTTTGGAGCCAGCCCTTTGATGCTGGAGAGGCCACATGAGGACCCCTGCCAGCGATGAGTTATTTCTGCCACCACTGGATGCTCTTGATGGACCCAGAGGTCTGGAAGCAAGGAGCCATGGGGAGACCCCTGCCAATACTAGGATTCTGCACCCACTGACCGGTGACTTCGTGAGTTGGAAGGAGCCATCATAGACTGGTATCAGGCATATGGGCTAATATCGGACTTATGACTTTGTAGTGGACTGGGTTGGGATGCTTTCTCAGTGTTCCATTCCTTTTGTATATAAACCTTTACCTTATATCCATATGCATGTCTTTAAATTTGTTCCTGTAGTTTACCCGGACTGACACATAGTTAGAAAGATAGTACTAAGAATAGTAATCAAACAACTGAAATTGGCTACATAGTCATTTTTTAATCTAAATAAATACCCTCAGTGGAAGCTGACGGCAACACACTACATGCTTCTTTATTCCATGCCAATATGAAGCTTTTTGAAAAAAATATTTTAGGGGGGCATCATTGCCCTCTGGTGGTCGTGGGAGCTTACTTGCTTCTGGAGAACTGCTACTGGATATGAACCCAATATGAAGATTTTTAATGTTTCTCTTCATGTGGGAAATAACCCAGAGCTCTCCTCATTAAGTATGAGCTTTTCTTTTCTCAGGATTTTGACACTGTTTCTTAGACTGAGTTTTATTGACAGGTTACATTTTTCTGCCAATGGATTGAAAACATCCCTATTTATAACTCTTTGACTTAGTTATCTAAGGTGCCCTGATTTTGTAGTGATTTTGCATTCAGCTATGATCTGCAATGCTAGCAGTTTGACAAGTCACTTGTCTGGAAAAAGACAGGTCTTCTGCTCCCTTAAAGACTTAACAATCGTGGAAACTCACAGGGACAATGAGCTCTTTCCCATAGGATAGCTATGAACCTGCACCAACTGGACAGCAGAGTTGGGTTTGGACTTAGTGACGCTTGTGGGTGACTCATTTTATTACAGTTAAGAAGTTCAAATTCATGATGCCAGCTCTGGGAGGAAGATTTTCTTTGTTTAATTTAGAAGAAGGTTTCTGTCTCCTTTGAGATTCTGTTCCTGTGTGATCTTCATAGGGCTTGTCATAGCTCCTCCCCAACCCCTACTCTGCTGGCTTAATTTATATTTCAAAGGAGATTGATTCAGAATACATTTGATACTAATCATGCCTCATTAGCATAACAATACATTCATTCTCAAATGGAATATGTCCATGGGCATAAAGGTGAGGATTTATAACATACGGTGTGAGGGGACTTTATTCAATGTCTAACTCCCTACAAGTCTGGTCTAATTTCCTGAGAGTTTGCTGTTTTCATCTCGCCTTGTATCCTCCTTGTATAGACATTGGGACATCGGTGCAAAGCCACTGTTGGGCCTCAAAGCAGTCAAATGGCTATTAACTGGGCTTGGTCCTTGATAATATGCTTACTGTCATCCACGAACTCTTTGTCCTTTTGATGTTAGGAGTCTCAGTGTGGGTCTCTGCTGTAACTTTCCTTTATTTTCTCATAAAGGATAAATGTGTGTAAGCATGTTTGGCTTTAAAAGAATTAACAGTTTAAAATAAATTCTTACACAGGTTTTGTGTTTCATATGAAAATGCCTTTGAGCAAAAGAAAGCAATAAAACAATGATGACAAAAAAAAGAGAGAGAAGCCTATAAATAGTTCAAGGTTTGTTTGTGGACTTTTAGGAGTGTTTTCTGGTTGACTCTGATGGGGTGCAGCACCTTGGCCCCACAGCCTATTTTTGGTGTTGCCTGCAGGGAGGATATGAGCCAGTCAGGGTGCAGTATAGCACCAATGAAACCGACAAATTTCCCCTAGTTCTTTAGAGCTTCCTCTCCATCACTATCATGACCCCAGTTCTACCTTACAAATCTAGCTAAACTAGGACATGTACATGGATTCAAATAAGAGTTGGAAACACAGGGAATCCCGGACAGATAAACCTCTCAGGACCAATATTGAAAATAGCCATACCAGGAGGGGAAGGATGAGTTGGGGAGACATAAGGGGAACTGATTACAATGATCTATCTATAACCCTCCTCCTAGGAGGATGGACATCAAAGTAGGTGAAGGGAGACATCAGTCAGTGTCTAAATTATAAATATTAAACTATAAATAATTATAAATATAAATTATAATTATAAACAATAATTTATGTTAAATTGTAAATAATAAATTAAATTATAAATAATTTCTAAATTGTCAAGGGTTCATGAGGGAAAGAGGGTTCAGGAGGGAGGAAACCAAGTGAAAAGCTGATACCAAGGGCTGAAGGAGAAAGAAATTATCTTTAAAATGATGATGGCAACAAATGCACAAATGTGCTTGACACAATGGATGCATGTATAGATTGTGATGAGTTGTATGAGCTCACAATAAAGTGATTTTTAAATAATAAAAACAAAAATAATAAAATACCTTTGAATTACAAACCCTTTTATTTTCATAAGACTTCTTTGCTAAAAATAATAGTCTATATCAATTAACCATTCTCTTCTGCTTGTCCCAGAAGTAACGCTCTAGGAACCCTTCGGGTTTCAACCCACAAGCTATCAGGTTGTCATATTTTTGTCATTTGCAAGTTGCTATTATATTGAAAGCTAAACTATAGGCATTTCAAATTCCATCATGTTTGTTCACCAGGTGGGCAGATTTCAGAGGAACTTCCAGAATAAGATGGATAGGAGAGACTTGTTAGTCTCCTTCCAAAAATTAGCTATTTAAAATCCTGAGGACCATAACTGATTCTTGTCCAAGATAGCGCTATAAGATGGGGCTTCTGTGTTGGGAGGCCCTCACAGTACTTGGTGTCTGCCACAATGAACCTTCCAGTGGTTGTGAAGATGGAAACTGCCACAAATTAAAAAGCTCTGGAGTTGCTGTCAAGTGTTGTGCCCCTAACCAGGACACAATTCAAACCCACTATTCAATCTGCAGAAGAAAAAAAATGTTGAAGTTATCTCTTCTCCTAAAGATTTATAGTGTCAGAAATCCTTTATAGGTCCAGTATGCATCTTAATCGACTAGGTGGCAGTAGGTTTATTTTAAATGAATAGCCTTTTTATGGCCATGATGATGGAAAATGATCAGGCAACATTTTGTTCTATTGTATACTGGGAAAGTATGAGTGAAGGCCTACTCAACAGACTAACAATAAGTAACGCAACTCATTTGTGTTGTCTCTGTTGCTGGTCGACAGAATAAGTTTTACCCACTTTTTAAAAACCAAAATAACCCTTAAACTATTCTATAGGATGAGGTTATTTAATTTAGAATTTTCAGGTTCCTCATTCAGAAAAAGAGAATGTTTGGTTGTTGACATTTTTTTCTTATTCAATTTAATGAGATAATGCATGTAAAATACATGAGGCATATGGACTCAATAAGTGCTAGTCGTTGTTATTATTATAGATAGTACTATACATGTTTTTCTACTTTTAGTGAGATTAGTGAGAGTTTTTATGGCCCATTATCACAATTATAACTATGACAGTAGAATTAATTTTGAATCAGCACGTATCTTCACTTTAAATCAGTTTTCTTTTTGAGACTCAAAGGACAGGACAGATAATGTTGATTAGATGATAGTGTAAACAAACAAACAAACAAAAAACCTTTGCTAACGTGACTTACCATTTTGTGACCAAAGAGGTATTATTCTGTTCTTGGTATTTTGTTAGTGACAATTTCCAATGAAATTAACAATGTTCACCAAGTCCTGTACTGGGATTCTCATTGCAACTCACAGAAACCATTGTACTAATGTTTACTCAGAATGCCCTCAAACTTGTTGATTCAAAATTTCTGTAGTCACTTGACATCCTTGCAGTGTAGGTAGTAAGGTAGTATGTTAACTTCCCATCTTATTTTGACTTCAAATGCTGAAATATACAAGCGAGCCCAGTTTTCTTTACAGACGTCAGCTTACTTTTCCTTTGTGTTTCTTTGTAATTATGTAACTAAAAGTATGGTTTAATTAATCACCTGAAGCTTTTCCATCCAGGCATCTATAAATCTCCATTATGCTCACTGTAGTAACAAAAGCTTTATATAAAGATTTATGCACAACTCAAATGTTTCCATTTAGAAAATGCAGTCTTGTTTAGCTATGTAGAAATCAGTACGAGAATTCTCTATAGGAGTTTGGAAAACATATCAGAAAATTTTTAGGGAAATTTGAAATGAACTAACATTTAGGCAAAGTCTTGATTTTATGTATGTGTGACATAGTGGAATCCACTTAATGGATACATTTTTGGGACAATATTAAAAAAACTAATACCAGCAATTTATAAATTTACCAAAGTCATACCACTCTGAAAGCATTGGTACCAGCTTCCCTGAACTTTGGACAGTAAACAATGAGAATAATTTGCAGAATTTACACTGCAATCTTTATACATGTGCAGCCCTATTCTTTGTAGAGTCAACTGAATTTCTTCAGGCTTAGAATCTCTAGAGCTATAGAAACATTTGAGGATGCAGTAAATAGACATTTATCTTGAGAACTTTTTTGAAATGTCTTAAAAATAAAAGGAAACAAAATCAACAGTTGCTGTTAAATTGATTCTGACATGTGAAGACCCCCTACATTTCAGAGCAGAACAGTGCCCCACAGAATTTTCAGTGCCTGCCATCTATTAGAATAAGCCAACTGACAGGCATTTCTACTGAGGCATTGTTACGTGGTTTGGAACCACCAACTTTTTGGTTAGCAACTGGGTATTTAATCATGTGCACAGCCTCAAGATTCTAAGAAGAATATCAATCATCACTGTTGAGCTCCTTCTGACTCTTTGTGACTGTGTCGAAATGGACAGTGTCTTGTTGGTAAAGAAGGCAAAATGAGCCAACAAATACCCCCAAGCCTGGGCTGTAGATCTCATTGTGTACACAACACTCTGGGGCTGGGAGAAGATCATTAACACTCTTAAGCTGTTTTTCCTCATTCATTTAAACCTCCTTTTCGTGCTACCATTTTATTTTCTTCTATGTCTATCAAATATTAGATGGGAAAATGCTTTTCTGTTTTTACACATATACATAATCTTTCTTAAATTATCTTAACACATCTTATGTCAATGGTTAATGCTTTCAAATTACCCCATTTTGATAACAATACTCAGCCACTGCTTACTTACCTATTATCTACATAACATGCTCCTATGCGCACATTTGATAAATTCACTATGGATGCATAAAGGACAGAATGAATACATCATGAGTTCTGTCCCACATAGTCCTAATATTTGATACAAAGCTTCAGAACTTTGGTAGAGAATCAAGTACTAGTCAAAAGTACAAAAGTAAGAAAAAGTGGGTATTAATATAAAGAAAGAGTAAGTGGTGACTTGCACTGAAGTTTAACATGTCTCATCATGACAAAGAGAATTGTGACAATTCTCTCACTATCATTAATCTCCAGTAAAATTCAGAGCAAAGTGACCAGGAAAGAGAAAAAATGGAAAATTATTGACATAGGCAAAAAGGTTAAAATAATTATGATGCTTTATCTTGGATTGCAAACATTTAAAGTTGTTCAAACAGAGGTCAGATAAATAGATGGAATTCAAATAGCTTGCCAGTTTAAGTAAATACAGACTAGTTGGGGGTGGGTGTGAGGAATGGATAGTTTATGCCTCATTTGAAATTTTACAGATATTATGATTTTTCTAAGGAAGCAGGTTTTGAATTTTCCCTCACTTTCCTGTTATGTAAATGTTAATTTAAAAATTTAGACACTTTGGCCAAAACAAAGTTCATCTTGTTTAAACATGCACACTTACTCATCTCCAACATATAGTACTCAGGATACGTATAGATTAGTGACTAAAAGAACTAAAGATGTGGACACAAGAAAATGTTTGGGTAGCAGGTCATAAAACTTTTATAATGTGTAATGTTCACAACTTGTTTATGATGCAGTCATTGCATGCAATATGCTATTCATATGTTTAATTTTAAAGAACCCAGAATCATTTATCCCTACAAAATCCACAAGTATAGAAAAAAAATGTAACACATGGTGTTTTCCAATGTTATACTTCGAAAATGGATACCATCAGAAGCAAAGTTCAAATACACTTTGCGTATCTGCACAATGCATCAGATAATAAAGTGTCAGGATTCAAGGGCCACTAATTAGTGCAACTCAAGAGTCAGCTGCCTGGGTTTGCCCAATTTCCTTTGCTTTGTGGATTCAGTTCTTCACTACTTATATAAAAGCACATTCTATCTGTTCACACTGGAAGACCATAATCTTCTCTAAGACTTTTTATTGACGTAATCGCTTCCTTTCACTCATTTCTTGCTTTCTGTCACCAATGCTTCTATTTCACACAGCGCACACTCTCTAGACACATGGTATCTAAAGGGATTGGTCATTTTAATCTGGGCTTTGAATCAGTTCTTCCTAGTTCAGCCAAGACCAAAGAAAAGACCTGAAGGTGTGATCAGTAGAATGGGAAACGCTATGAGTCAATGTCCTGAGAGAAATTTAACTTCTCTCTTAAAAAACAGGGATGAGATCACGTAGCATATTGGTTGTGTTAGTCTGGGTATGATCAAAGAAACAAATTTATTGACAATCATATACTTGTAAGAGAGAGCTTGACATCACTGAGTAATTGTATTTTAAGGAAACATCTCAGCCCCATCGGGATCAAGTCCATAAGTTCTATATTATTTCACATTTCTGATACCAATCTATAAATTCCTCTTCAGACTCATGCAGCACATGCAATGATCAGAATTCCCAAACCAATGGGTGGAAAGTCTGGTGGATCCTGTGGCAATGGAAGCATCTATTACTGGCATGGGTCCCCAAGTGGCTCCTCCAGTTCCAGGGCCCTGACTCCTTCAGCTTAGCACTACATGACTTTTTAACAGGAAGACAAAGTAAAGAGTGTATCTGGCCTTTTTTGAGCTATTTATCTCCATTGCACCTTCAAATGTAGGGAAAAACTGTGACCCAATTAACAGGCTAGACTCAACCTCTTCCTCAAGTTGACAGTAGATTATGTAACTGCCACAGACCACCTTTTGCCAACTTGACACTTTTACACAACTTTTCAGTCATATATAATTAAAAAATAGAACCATCTCTCTACCTAAAAGGATAAAACTAAAGTGCATACAATTTAATATCTGCAAAAGCCTCATTTAAACATAATAATGTGTAAGTGAACAACACAATGTTCAATGCCTAACACTCACAGTTAAGTACTCCTACACCTAAATTCTATGAATATATCCCCCTGCTTATAAAAGTTTATAAGTCAGCTACTTTTTGCCTTTATCTGTCCACTTTGGGCATCTGTTTTCTAATCTGCCCACTTCCATCAGATCTCTGCTCTGATGGGACAATAATATTCTTTGATGTGAAGAATCTTTCTAGTTAGAACTTTGGGAGTCCACATCCATAAGTAAAGTCAAATCACATGATGTGTTATTCTGGGTTGACTAAGGAAACAAATCTAAGACATTCATATATATATATGAACGTCATATATACACATATGTATGAGACCTTTATATCAAAGAGTAACTGTACATTAAGAAAACATCCCAGCCCAGTTTAGGTTAAGTAGCTAAGTTTGATATTAGCAGATTGGTCCAATACCAGTCTATAAATTACTCTTCAGAGTTATGCAATCAAGCAATAATCCTTAATGCTGGAAGATCACAGGCCAGTGGGTGGAAAGCCTTGTGTATCCAGTGATGGAGGAAACATCCAAGTGCTGGCATGTATTTGAGGATGGGAGAAACCAGAAGAATATATTATTAGTCCCTCTTCAAGCCTGGACCAGGACTCACCTCACGGTTCATCTTTCAGACAAATAATAACAGCTCTATGGACTGAACCAGGGAGGTACTCACTCCTTAGAAACATTAGCGGTATGACATCAGGACAGAACCTGTCCAGGGGCAATGTTCAGAAGGCAGGAAGGGATGGGAAAGAAGAAAGTATGCAAATAGTAAACACACGCAGTATGCGAATGAGTGCTGTTTGCAATCAGAATTCTCAAACACAATGTGTATGAATGGAAAACTGTGCTGCGCTAGAAATTGATACACAAATCATATTTAAAAAATTTTAAATTAATGTAATTAAATATATATAAACACACATATGTGTGTGAATTTTTAAATTGCGTAAGCTAATTAGTACATCTGAAGAGTTGTTACGAAAGAAGAGATTTGATGTTCTGTGATTAATCTTGGTAATGATGCATTCTCAACTTCCCTAGATGAAAGCTAGGGATGAGGGATACTGATGAGAAATCATGTCAGGAGCAGAGGAAGAATGAATACTTATCTGGGAGAAGACAAGTGCATGCCTACTGGTAGGAAAAGGGGGTGACCAATTTCCAAATGGGGAAAAATGATTAAAAATACTTTAAATGACCCAAAAGCAGAGGTATGCTTCAGAAGCCATCTGCATCATCTGTGAATCAGGGTCAGGAGAGCTCCATCCTCTGCCCAATTACCCCCAGGGCCTGAATGGCCTGTGAATACAGTCAACATGGTCTTACCAGCCTGAGATGCTGGTGCCCTTGAGACTCACATCAACTACAGGTTCTGCCCCTCTGCAGTGCAGTCTGATTGGTGTGTGGATGGAGGCCCTTACCAGGACAGCACAAATAGATCATGCAGCAGTGAAACCAGCTATTCAAACCTGTAGCTCACTCTTCCCTAACCACTTAGGACACTAGAACCACCTCCTTCATTCAGCATTGGCCATGCCATCCCAGTCCACAGAGGCATACTTGCCACACTTGGAACTTGCCAGCCCTGTTTCCATTACTATATACACACTACACATAATGTATCACCTCTTATGAAACCAATATTCCACGTAAGGCAATACTTATATTAGCAGTCACTATAGGAAAGCAAGTGAAACTGACTGCAATGTCTGAAGAAGATCCAAATCTACTGATGTAAAGATAAGACTTTGAGTAACCATGGGAAGAAATTTTCGTAATGCTACTTAGAATTATAAAGGATATGAGGGAATCAACACAGAGGAAGGATGGATAAGCAGAGAGAATAGAATCCATAAAGCAAAGGTAAATAAAAAGTTAAAGAATCATGAAGAAGAAAGAAACAAACAAATTAAAAAGGTAAAAGACCTTACCAACAGGATGTAAGAAGTGGGTAATCATGTAAGTGACCTTGAATATAGTCAAGCAGAATTCAACAAACATAAAGACAATCAAGCTAGACACTTAAAGAAGCTGAAGAATATCTGAGACTAATGATAATTCTATGAACAGAAACAGTACACAAATAATTGGGATATCAGAGCAAGACATAATGAAGAAATCAACAGACAAAATAGCAAGGGAATTCCTGAAAGAAAATTTCCCAAATTTAATAAAAGAGGGCCAGACTATCATCAGGAAGCAGAGAGGACACCAGTTTGACACAACTCCAAGAACACACCAATACATATAATAGTCAAAATGTCAAAATTTGAGGAAAAGGCAAAAATCATAAGAGCAGCTAAAGAAAAAATTGTAGCCACTTTTAATGGTAATCAAATAAGAATATGTTCATACTTATTAGCAGAAACCATGAGGAAGAGGAGAGAATGGAGTAGCATCTTTCAAAAGTTGAAGGAGAATAGCTGTAACCCAAGAATTTTCTACCCCGTTAAATTCTCCATAAAAATAGATGGAGAGGGGCTGAGCCCTGGTGGCATAGTGGTTGTGCGCGGGACTGTGGCCCACTGGGATGGAGGTTCAATTCCCGCTCACAGGAGCGGGGGCTGGGCCTCCCACTCCCTCCACTAGGGCAGTGATGCCTGAAAGAAAAAAAAAAGATGGAGACGTAAGAGTTTTCCCAGATCAGGAAACATTTGGTATGTGAAGAAAACGTGTTACAAAAATTACTTTCCAAATCACTTTTGCTAGAAGACTGACTCACAGCATAAACAAGATCACCACATAGTGTAATACTACCGAGATACCAATGCATTGAAAACAATGCACTGGACTTCTGTGACCCAACAGAGAAAAGAAGGCAAAAATGAATCCCAAACACACACATAAGACACAGGTAAGGAGAGAAATAGGAAAATAAACAATCACAAAAGATACAAGGTGATAGCAAAGAATCCACAAATGGATGTAATTACTCTGAATATCAATGGTATGGACTCACCTGTTAAAAGACAAAAATTAGCAGGCTACAGTAGGAAACAAACTCCATCAATCTGTTGTTTGCAAAAGAAACCTCCCAAGCTCAAAAGCAAAAATCAGTTGAGCATAAAAGGATGACAGAACATTTATCAAGAGAATGGCAAAAAAAAAGGATGTGATATTCCAGTTTCTGCCAAAATCGATATGAAAGTACAGGACATAAAAAGAGATAAATATGAGCACTATATAATGCTTAAGGGATCTGTAGACCAAGAACCAGTGAACATATTAGATATAAATGTACCTAACAAGACACCTGTGAGATTTTTCAATCAATCAAAAGATGAAAAGAAATCACAGGATAAACAATCACAGTATGCTCCCCAAGAAAGATAAGTGCGAAAGGAGCTCAACAAGGAGGCTACAGACCCAAACTCTAAAATCATGAACTGTACATGATTGATATGGTTAGAGCTCTCCACCCAAATACAAAATAATACATTCTTTTCAAGAGCACATGACTATGTGAAAATATTAGACTATTAGAAATGGCTATTAGAAAATAGAGCACATTCTATGACGCAAGTCAAGTCAGAGTAAATGCAAATATATACAGGTCACACTGATCTTCTCTGATCACTGAAAGCTTGAAATAAGGCTTGAAATCAACAAAAGAAAGAATAAAAACCAAGGGCAAACACATGGACGCTAAATGACTTACTTCTTCAAAAGGTACAAATATTGGGTAAATTAGAGACAAAATTAGGGAATTCCTAGACACTAATGAAAATGAGAATGCAACACACCAAAACTTACGGAATGCAGCAATTACAGAATGCAGTTATCAAAGGATGTTTGATAGCGATATATGCACATATGAAGAAGGAAGAGAGACTTATGGTCTATACCATATATGAAAACCTTTACCAATTAGTACAGAATCAACAGAACAATCTTTCTAATATCAAAAGCAAAGAAATTGTAAAAATCAAGATAGAGATAAATGAGTGAGAAAAATGGGAAAAAAACTAACTCAGCAAATAGATGGTTCTTCTAAAGGATCAATAGAATCGACAAACTGGTAGCAAACAAACACAGATAAGAAGGAATAGATGTCAGTATCCAGGATGAGATATAAAACAGGGGAAATGACAATGAGATTAATGAGATTAAAAGATTAGCTACATGGTACTACAAAGGACTATACTCAAAGGAATACAGCAACTTGGAAGACATGAACAAATACCTGGAAAACCAAACCCTCTCAGATAACCTTGTACAATCATCAAGAACTTGAACAAACCGATAGCAAAAGAAGAAATAGCTAAGATTATCAAGGAACTACCAAATAAAAATAGCCCTGGGCAATATTGCTTCACAGGAGAATTCTACCAAGCATTCAAGGAAGAGATGACATCAATTCTACATAAGCTCTTTCAAAATATAGAAAAGCGTAGTAATTCAAAAGTATATTTTAAAAAATCCATCATGGCCAAATAGAATTCAGATCAGGGATACAAGAATAGTCCAACATGAAAAAACTCTTACACAATACGTTGACCAAAAAAAAAAAAAAAGAACAAGAACAAGAACCACATGATAATACCCATAAATGCAGAAAAAGCATTTGACAACATTCGACACCCATTCTTGATAAAGACACTTAAGAAGATTGAACTCGAAGGAAATTTCCTCAATACAATAAAAGCTATATACAAAAACCAACATCCAGTGCTACAATCAATGAAGATAAGATGAAAACAATCCAACTGAAAAAGGCACCAGGCAAGGATGCCCCTTGTCCCCACTTTCACTGAACATAATCCTAGAGGTCCCAGGTAATAATATAAGGTAACAGATGTATATCAAAGTTATATATATGTCTGGGGAAAGAAGATGTGAAATAATCATCATTTGCAGATGATATGATTTTATATATTGAGAACCACGAAGGCTTTACAGTAGGAATAATGGAAGCAATAGAACAATGTGGTAGACTGTCAGGATGCAAGAACAACATGCAGAAGTCAGTTGGATTGTTATATACAACTGATGGGATTATTGAAAAAGAGATCAAGAAGATAGTACCTTCATTATTGACAAGCATAAATTGAGATATCCAGGAATATATCTAACTCAAAGAAACAAAAGATTCTCTACAAGGAAATTACAGAATATTATTAAAAGAAATAAAAAGGGACTTTTACAAACGGAAGATTATCCTATGCTCGTGGATTAGAAGACTCAATATTATAAAGATCTCATTCCTACCTAGGGCACTATATAAATTCAAAGCTATCCTAGTACAAACACCAGCATAATTTCTCAAAGAAATGGAAAACTTGACTACCAATTTAATATGTAAAGGGAAGAATCTCTGAGTTGGCAAAGACCTCCTCAAGAATAAAGAATAAAGTGAGCAGGTTTTCATTAACTGCCTTTAAAACTTATTATATAGCCACAATTGCCAAAACAGTAAGGTACTGGAATAATGATAGACTACTGTATAAGAACGTAGAATCTAGCCCTAACAAATATGCGGAATAGAGACAACTGATCTTTGATAAAGACCTTAAAATATCAAATGGGAAGCAGATGCCCTTTTTTAACAAATGGTGTTGGGAAAATCGGATATCAACCTGAAGAAGAATGAAGCAAGACCCTTACCTCACTCCATTCACACACAAAAAAATTCAAGGTGGATCACAGACCTCAAGGTAAAACCCAAAGTTATCAGGATCATCAATGAAAAAATTGGGACAATACATAGGCTACCAGTAATAAGGAAGGATATACACCTGGAGGAAGATAAAATAAATGAGTGGGACATACTAAAGATAAAACACTTATGTACATTGAAAGATTTCATCCAGGCTTTAATAAGAGAGTCCACAGGCTGGGGACAGTTATTTATTAATGGCATATCAGACAAAGGGCATATTACTAAAATCTTCAGAAATCTATAAGCTTACAACAAGAGAAAATTAGAGAGCTTACTGAGGAGGTGGGCAAGACTTGAACAGAAGATTCACAAAAGAGGAAACCTGAATGATCAATAAAAATATAAGGAAGTGTTTCTGATGATTAGCCATCTGGGAAATACAAATCAAAACAAGTATGAGACACCTAACACCCACTCCAAAAAAAAAAAAAAAGAAATCAACAAATGTTGGACGGGGTGTGGTGAGATAGGAACTTTCATCCACTGCTGGTGATTTTGGAGATCCATACAGTCACTATGGAAAATGATTTGGCTAGATCTAAAGCAGATAGAAATCAAATTTCATTTGTTGTTGTTGTTGGGGTTCTTTTGGCATCATTGCCCTGGTGGGAGTAGGAAGCCCAGCCTTGCTCCTGGAGAGCTGTTGCTGGATTTGAACTGCCAACCCTGTGGGTGGCAGTCCCACACAAACCACTACGCCACCAGGGCTCAGCCCCACAAATCAAATTTCTTTGTGACCCAGCAATTCCACTACTAGGAATATACCCAGAAGAAACAAGAAACCAGATACCTGCTCTCCAATGTTCGCCACTGCATAGTTCACAATCACAAAAAAAATTGGAAGAAGTCTTATGTCCATAAACAGATGAATAGATTAAAAAAACTCTGGTATACAATGGATTAGTACATATACCCACTAAAAAGTGATGCACTAATGAAACGCTTCTTCTCATGGTAAGAGTTGGAGAATATTATACTGAATGAATTTAGTCAAGCACAAAAGATCGAGTGCAACATGAGCCCACTGATGCAAGTTCAAATGGCAGAAAGGGCCTAAGGAAAATGGCACATGGCACACTATTCCTGCACTGAGGACCAGATAGTCTGACCCAAGTCAGAGAGAACCCACTGATTGATATGTCATTGAAACCAGACACAGACAGTACTGGTGCTGAAAGGCATCTCCTCTTTCCACTCCTCTCATATGCTTTTAAGACCCACAGAGTGGGTAGAGAGGGGTGAGAAAAACTATGACAATGGGAGGTCTGGAGACTAACTAATACAATCTAAGGGGAGGGTATTGTCTATATCTCCCCAGGAAAGAGAAAGCAAGAGGTAACCTCATTCTGGCTTGCCAAATCTCGAGGGAGATATTCTTGCTCAGAGCTTGTTCCCAGAGACGACTATCGAATCAGCCTCAGCTTGAGATGTGATACCCTGTCCTTAGATGAAAGCACTGTAGAAGACATCCCTGAAGATACAGTTCAGGAACAGCATCTGGCATGTCCCTCATATAGGAGAAAATTAAGAGGGAGGTATAACAGACCAGTGATGGCAGTGAAGCCACAAAGTCTCTGAGGACTTCTGATTCAAAGGACATTCCCTGGGACTCCATCTGAACAGGTGGGGGTTACTCCCAAGGGGGCCGCAATGAAAGTCTAAATACATAACGGGTGGGAGTGGGGCAAAAGACTGCTTCATTCCTGACTATAGGAATAACAAGAGGGACTTTTAGAATGCTTGCCTTTTGTACATGAATGTTTTAGACTTAAAGGGAAAATGCATTGTTTCACAAGCAGGGCCAGAGATGTGTAGCACTAAAAGAAGTGGGGAGTGGGATGATAGTTTATAACTTGTCTTTATCTATAACAGAGAGATATTCATCTGCACTATGTTAGGATCCCTGGTAGATTGGTGACTATCTGTATGTTCCTTTTTTTGGGGGGGAGGGGAGAGGGGGCGGAGTGCTCATCTATACAAGATAAGTTGGCAGAGCAATCTTAATGGACCGGCTCTTCCTGGGGGGCGGGGGGCCTGGAACGGACAAAGTGAGGGGAGGTTAGCAGTCAGCCAATGATGGAAACAGGGGAATAACAGACATTCTAAAATTGATGGCAATTGTATAGCTTTTCTGGTAATGTTTGATCAATTGATTTGTATCTTATAAGAATCACAGAGTAGTGAATGGTGGGTAAGCATGATAGTGAGGCAGGAGGAAAAAAAGAAAAGAAGAAAAATATGTATATATATGCAATTATATAAATATATGTGTATTGTTTATATATGTATATATTTATGAAAACGCAAGCATGAAGCAGCTGGACTTTGGACCTCTACTTAAACCTTTCCTCAGTGCAATCACAGTTTGTTCTAATAACGTGGTATTGTATGATGTGCACCCTTATGACATGATCACTGAAGACAAAATAGATGTGTAAATGTGATAAAGAAAGCTGATGGTGCCTGGCTATTAAATGATATAGTATCTAGGGTCTTAATGGCTTGCAATTATACAAGCAGCCATCTAGCAGGGAATCAACAAAGCCCACATGGTAGAAGCACACCAGCATGTGATCATGGATTGTTGATAGGGAAAGTTACCAGGAGTTTGAAAACAAGCAGCTAAATTGGTGTGAAGGGGAGTGGATGTAATGGAGACCCCAAATCGCCTGTAAGATAATTGGACAGTTCCTTTCAGAAGGGCCACAAGGAAGGGACATTAAATCCAGGGTGCAGTACAGCACTGACGAGCCATATAATTATTCTGTGGTTCTAGAATAATTCCTTTCCTTACTATTATGGTTTTTCTTTGTTTTACTTCATTAATCATGTTAGATTTTTGTATTGTTCATTTGTATATTTAAGACTTTTCATACATTAAAGCCATGATAGATAAATGTTCAGAAATAATAACAAGAACAGTGCACTGAGGATACAGGAAGAGGGGTGGGATGAGGTAAGGGAAGAATAGGTTGCTGACAGCAATGATGATTGCATAACCCATTATATGGGATCAGACAACAGAATTGTATATGATTGGCTATGTTGATATATAACTTATGACAAATAAATAATAAATAAGGATTCTTGGAGTGGGAGGGGATAAAGGAGCGCTAATATCAAGGAGTTGAAACTGATTGTGGTAGCAATTGTCCAATACTTCTTGATATGATTGAATAATTACATGGTATGATATCTGTGAAAGTTTCAAATAGAATATCTTTTTTGAGAGGTGGGAGGGAGCTAGCCAACATCATTCCTTTTAAGTAAAAATATCAATTTGTTGGAAGCTTTAATCAAAATATCCCCTGAAGTCCTATTTAAACCAAACAATAGTTTAGCTTAAACAGTAAAAAATTTCTGCCTTGAGCATTTTCTCTTTTCAGAAGTATCTACATTTAATCAAATTGATAAAAGCAACTCCAAAGAAGAGACAGGGACCTCAGGGGGCAACGAGTTTATGTTAATGTCAGAGGCACAACTCAGAAAAAGGGGACGAGAATGGTTGTATAACTCAAAAACTGCAATCAGCATCATGAAATTGTACAAGTAGAAATTGTTGCATTGGTGTATAATGTACTGTGTATACTTTTAATAACAACAAAAACAAATTGAATAAATGAGATTTTAAAAGATAGCAGACAATTTCACTACGTAGGTTCTAGAGTTTATCAGGACATTATAATATGCATAAAAGGGGTAATGATAGCATCAATTGATAGAGTGAAAGTGAAAGAGTTGGCATATATTTAAAACACATTTTTTAATACAAACACAAGATGAGTCGCTTCTATTGCTGTTTCACAATAAATTTAGAAGCACTTGCATGTAGCTCTTTCTAGTAAAATTAATGAAGGTTATTATTTTAAGGCTCATTAGTGTAATTGGTTGCTGGATAGAAGATAGGCTGATGACATTCTCAGGGAAGACTTAGACTTCAACCAAAAGGGCATTGCTTGAACCCACAATCTGCTTTGAGGAAGAAATGCAAGGCTGTCTACTGTATGTTTATAGTCTTAGAAGACCTATAAAGGGTCATTATAAATTGGAATCAACTCAGGGACAGTATTTTTATTATTTTTTACAGTATTTAGTCTCGGGTACCTTTTTAACTTCTGTACTCCTCTGGTGAAGTGGAGAACACTTCTAAATAGCTATTTTTACTTCCCTAGGGCTTAGCTAATCAACTGCTCCTATAATATTGACTTGAGAACCATACCATGTTCTGGATTTAGCCTGTCCACACAATGTGCCTTTACTGAGTCCACTTAAAAATCAATGACTTCCACTTTTTCCTCTTGCTAAATTCGCAGACCCCTCCAGCAGCCTCCAAGCTTAAGCTCTGCTCTTGTTTTTTTTTTCAACCAAACAGTCTTAATATGGCTACCAGAGGGCCCTTTTAAGACCCCCAAAACAAATCAACATATAAAACCCAACATTTTTGTATATCATCTTAAACTTCAGCCATATCAAATTATTTCATATTTTTTAAAATGCCATTATTTCAAATGTTCTGCGTCTGTTCTCCTGCTCTGTGCAGCATATCCTTTCCTCCTCATTGGCCTATGCAAAATTTCTAGTCATTCTTTACACCAATTGCTTTAGGTGGATGCTGACTAAAGTTACTCTTTAGGACAGAATGGAAGAGATTTTGCTTCCAAGGCTGTAAATCTTGATGGAAGTAGACAACCACATATTTCTTCCATCAAAAGACTGTTATGTTTGAACTGCTCATCATCAGGTTAGCAATTAAGCTCTTAAACCCTCTTCCAGTGTAGCTTCTCAGTCAGCATTTAATAGTCATAGACATGCGTTCTTATCAGACCACCTTGACACACATAAACAAGCAGCCATTCCCTCCTCCTTTCCACAGCAGAGTTGAAACACATTTGAGTGCTAGAGTCTGGAATTAAGGTACAAAGTAAAAATTAAAAATAATGAATGCTTTTTATAATCCATAACACGCAATTGACCTTCAGTTAGGGTGTGTAACTCTGCATCATACTATTGGCATACTATTGCTCAGTGACTCTAAAACAGTTGTTATTTATTTATTTATTTATTTATTTTTTGGGGGCATCACGGCTCTCCGGCGGTGGGAGTAGGAGGCCCAGTCCCACTGCTGGAATTGAACCTCCATCCCAGTGGGCCGCAGTTCCGCACACAACCACTTACGCCACCGGGGCTCAGCCCAAAACAGTTGTTTTCTTACATATTACTTTGTTCTTTTCTTGTTAGCTAATATATGAGGGTGTGCCCTCCCCCCAAACTGGAATTTTTTAAAAAGTATGTGTTTAAGTATAAAATTTTTAAATACAAAAATTGTTACAGTACTTTCTCAAAGTACTCTCTATTACACTCACTACATTTGTCAAATCAGCAATTCCATTTTTGGAAACATTTTGCAAACTCACCTGTTTGCATAGCTTATAGCACCTGCCTCTTATTGTTCTTCACCTCTTCTTCATCCTCAAATCTCTTGTATTTTCTTGTCCCTCTACAGCCCAGAAAAAAAAGGAGTTGGATGGAGTGAGGTCAGGTGATTCAGGTAAATAGGCAAGAGAGACATGCTGTTGGCAAAATTTGGCACACTGAAATGGCTGTGTGAGCTGGTGCATTACTGTGGTGGTAAAATGAGTCCCCTACCTGTCAGGCCTTTTTTTTTGTTGCAAACTGTTACACAATCTTTTCAGAAACTCTAAATAGAAACTTGATTAACAGTCTGGCCTGGAGGGGTGAATGTCAAATGTACTAGGAGCTGGCATTTTCTTCCATTTGGGAAGTTGATGGACATCCAGAATGACATTTGACATCAGTTGACATTTCACATTTTTTGAAACAAGAAAATCATATGTACACTTGTTGTTCCCATGGCACCGTCTTTGTAAGCTGTGTTCCACATCACAACAATTTCTGTGGCATTTTTTTCTGAGCAGAAAACAAAATTTCACAATCGCATGCTGCTCTCTGAAATTGGTCAACACCAAAAACTTTGAGTAAAACGCTTTTATGGAAAAAAAACCACAGTGATCAGAGAGAGCCTTCCCAGGGTACACTGACTCAGAGAGAATTGCTTGATACTGGTGTAGAGGGAACATATGTGTTATGAAATTTCCACCCAATGGAACTTTTCTGGTTTTTTTTGGTGTGTGTGTATAAAATGTGATTTAAGCAATATATATGTATATATACTTGCATATGTACATACATATGCACACATTTATGCAAATACATATGTGTATATATACATATTATATAAATGCATATATATAGAGATATTTATATGTGGTTCAGTGGAATACTATACTCTGAGAGGCATATGCAGGTAAAAGCTGACCAAGGAACCTGGTGGCGACCATTCTGTCACAACCCAGAATATACTCATTAAAGAAAGAATGGTGAAGAATTGTCTGTATTGTTTAGATGGTTGCAGTCTCTTTCTCAGTAGAAGGTGTGGCGTTTTTACTTCCATAAAGAGTTACAGTCTAGGACTTCTGGGAAGATGATGACTGATTAACATCCACCAGAGGGACTCAGCAGAAATCAGCCCAGGAGAGTTACGGAGAGAGAAATTCAACACTGCCAGATTACAGGAGGAACATCCTATAGATAAGTAGGCACAGACCCACAAGATTTTGAGGGGCTGGGTTATTTTGGTTTACCACAGTGAAGACCAGCTAGGGTTTGACCCTAGCCTAACCACTGTCTGCCACTGCCTTTGCCAGAGCTGCAGCCGGGACAATTAGAGCCAACACAAGGGCTTTATCTCAAGAGTCACAGCTTGCGGCCAGCAAAGGGCAGGGATTAAACCCTTGCAGCCCATACTCGAGAATCTGGGCTCAGCTGTATAGCTACTTTGGTTTCCCTCTCTTCTCCCTATACCCCTATTGTTTCAACAGGCTTAGTTTCTTGGTATTTTTTCCTCTTGGTCTTTTCTAGTTTGACTCACATTCCCTTGTGGACCTCCAGATCACTCCCCTTAGCCAAGGGCAATTACAGTTGCTACACTCAGATGAAAGAGCCCCAACCTGTTCAGTGTAGCACGAGACTGGAGAAGCCCATCCACCCAATTCTGCTCAATTTCTTACAGGGAATTTGCAGTCTCTGTGCATAGGAGAACTCTTATATTTTTTCTGTGGTTCCACCAGAGGGAGGGACCTTTCTCCTGCCTGTTGGTGCCTTGTGCAGCCCAGGGAGATTTGAGTGGTGCTGGGTGGAGTGCCATACTGCTGTGGGACCACTGCCTAGCCTTCTTGGCAATCTGCCTGATCAAGGTAGTTCTGCTTACTGTTCACAGTGCTCTACACAGGACTGGATAGCAAACTAGTCTTCTGCAACCCTCCCCTTACAGCAAGCACCCCGTGCACCCCCTGTGGTGCATCAGGCTGTCATGGGCTGCATCATTTTGGCTCCTGGTGAGATGTGCAGTGCAGTGTCATCCTTGTGGGTCCACAACAATTCAATCAGTGTTCCCCGAGAGGACAATCCATGTTGCCCTCCAAATAACAGAATACTGGTTCACTAGGGAAAGAGTGAACCCACAAAAGGATAGAATGGTAGTCCAATTCTATAGTGAAATGAGTCACAAGAAGTTTGAAGACACAATCCTACAAGTCTTCCAGAGAGCCAGTGCTATTCAACTCCCTGGAAAATGGTACCTGGTTCCTACATAAAAAAGCAACACAAACAGTAATCAGTTCCAACAACATCAATGAAAAAACAGGAAAAACAAAAGACAATGGCAGAAGATGTCTCGAACATAATGATGTGCATAGAAGAAGCAGACGATATGCCACAGAAAGAAACTTTGAGAATGCTGCTTGGAGTCATATTGGATATGAGGAAGACAATACAGAAAATGGATGCTTTGATAGATGAAATAAAATGCATACACCAAAGGAAAATACAGTAGTTTAGGGAAGAGATAACAAAAACCAACAGCAGACTTCACAAATCAACTGGAGGAAGTAGAAAACGGCATGAATGACCTAGAGGATAGCCAAATGAACTTTAAGAGATGTGAACAAAAATCTAATAAGATCATCAAAGAAGCTGAAGAAAACGTAAGAGTTATATCTGATACTATAAAGAGGAACAACAGTAGAATAATTAGAGTACCAGAAGAAGACACAACAAAGAAGTCATCTGCAATAATGGTCAGAGAATTCTTGGAGGAAAACTTCCCCAGCTTAAATGAAAACCAGGCAACCATTTAGGAAGTTGAAAGAACACCAGCTAGACTGAACCCCAAGAAGAAGTCACCAAGACACATAATAATTAAACTATGCAACTTTGAGGAAAAGAAGAAAACCATGAGAGCAGTTAGGGAAAAACAAGCAATCACATATAAAGATTCCATAAATAAGATTATGCTCAGACTTAGCAGCAGACATTATGAAGAAGAGGAGAGGGTGGAGTAATATATTCCAAAAATTGAAGGAAAATAATGCAAGCCCAAGAATACTCAGCCAAATTGTCTGTCAAGATATATGGAGAGGTAAGAGTTTTTCTTTACAAGGAAAAACTCAAAGAGTATGTTAGAAGAAGCCCAGTCCTACAAAAGATCCTTGCTGACCTATTATGGGCAGAAGAACAACATTCACCAAGTGAAAATAAGAGATTGTCACATAGAAAAACCTCACTCAGAGGGCAACAAAGAGAAAAAAACCCCAAATAGTAATGGCTTAAGGGTGGAAAGAAGACAAGAATGATCAACACTCACACACACATGCACAACACACTGAAAAGAAAGGGAGGTAGGGAAATATCCAACACAAAAGGTTGGAATGACACCGCATATTCCACAAATGGTGATAATAAACCTAAATGTCAATGGACTGAACTAAGACATCAAAAACTGAGGCTACTAGACTAGCTTAAGAAACACAACTCATCAATCTGCTGCTTACAAGGGACACATCTCAAGACTACAGACAAAAATAGGCTATGAATCAAGAGCTGGAAAAAGGCATACCAACCAAACAACAATTCAAATAGAGAGGGGCAGTAATCCTAATATCAGATAAAACTGACCTTAAAGTGCAAACCAGGAAAAGAGATCAGGTGGGACACTATATAATAGCCAAGGGAATGGTAGACAACAAACCAACAAGCATTTTAAACATATATTCCCTGAATGAGAGACCTGCTAAATACATAAACCAAACACTCTGAAAGATGAAAAAAGAAATTACACCTTCCACAATTACAGTGGGTGACTTCCATATACCACTCTCGAAGAAAGACAGATCACAGGGAATGAAACTCACTCTACAAGGAGGCTAGAGATCTAAATATTATAATTAGACCATTTGATTTGATAGATATCTAGAGAATTTTTCATCCAAATACAAAAAAATTCACATTCTTTCCAAGACCACATGACACATATTCGAAGATAGATCACATGCTGGCACATATGGCGAATATACATAAATCTAAGCACATTGATATCATATAGACCTCTCTTTCAGACCACTGTGCCATAAGGCTGGAAATCAACAAAAGGAAGGTGAAAACAAGGGGAAATAATTGAAGGATTGTGCACTGGTTCAGATCAGAGATGAAATTAGGAAATTTCTAGAAACCAATGAGAATGAAAACACTGCATATTAAAATTTATGGAACACAACAAACACAGTTATCAGAGAAAATTTCGTAGCAATACATGTCACCTGAAATAGGAAGAGTGTCTCATAACTGATATGGTGGCAAAAATTTTACAGCAACTAGAACATAATCAGGAGGATAATCCTACTAATAGCAAAATAAAAATAATAAAAATCAGGGCTGAGATTTAGGAGAGGAAAATAAGGAAACAATGGAAAAAACAATGCTGTTAAAAGTTGGTTCTTTGAAAAGATTCACAAGATGAACAAATTGCCGACAGACTTAACCAAAGAAAGAAAGGAGCAAATTTCAATAGCAAAAATAAGGGATGAAAGAGGGGACATTACAACTGACCCTATTGAAATCAAAAGAATAATTACACAGTACTATGAAGGAATGTCCTCCAATGAATTCAACAATATGGAAGACATGGACAAATTCTTGGAAAAACAGTCCTTCCATAGACTATCCCTGATGGAAGTCAAGAATGAACTGATAGCCATAGAAGACATTGACAAAATTATCAAGAGATTATCAACAACAAAAAAAAATCCCCAGAACCAGATGGCTTTACAGGAGAATTCTACCAAGCATTCAGGCAAGAACTGACACCAACACTATACAAACTCTTTCAAAACAGAGAAAAAGATGGCAAACTCCCGAACTCTTTCTATCAAGGCAGTATACCACTGATACTGAAACTTGGCAAGGATTCCACAAGAATTGAGAACTACAGACCAATATCCCTAATGAATATTGATGCCAAAATCCATTATAAAATACAGGTCAATAGAATGCAACAGTATTCTGCAATACAAATAATTGATCATTAGTATCATTAGTAATTGATCATTAGGAAAGATCATTAGTATCATTAGCCACATTGACATGAAAAACTATAAGAACCACATGTTAATATCGATAGATGCAGTAAAAGCATTTTACAACATCCAACACCAAACTTGAGAAGAAAGGAAAGGAAGGAAAATTTCTCAGGACAATACAGGCTATATATGAAAACCAATAGCCAATGTGGTAGTCTATGGAGAAAAGACTAACACAATCCCACTGAAAAAGCGGACCAGACAAGGATGTCCCATATTCCCACTCTTAATTAATATCATACTGGAGGTTTTAGCTAACAGCATAAGACAAAGAAAAGACATCAAAGATATTTGCCTGGGGAAGGAAGAGGTTATTTCTGCTATCGTTATTTGCAGATTTGATTTTTTTTAAGTTTTTTGATTCTATGATTTTAAATATGGAAAATCCCAAAAGCTCCAAAGGGGAGAACTGGAAGCAATAGAGGAGTGTGGCAGAGTGGTGGGACACAATATCAACATACAGAAGTCTATCAGAGTGCTGTACACATTGGATAATACCTCAGAAGAAGAAATCTAAAAGGTGGCACCCTTCACTATAGCTAAGCACAAATTGAAATATCTTGGCATATACCTGACTTAAACAGCAAGCGAGCTATATAAGGATAATTGCAGAACACTATCATAAGAATCCAAGATTAACCTCAACAAATGGAAAAATATCCCATGTTCATGGATTAGAAGACTCAATATAGTAAAGATGTCAGTTCTACCCAAGGCACTATATAAATTTAAAGCAATTCTGATACAACTACCCTAACCTTTCTTCAAAGAAATAGAAAAAATTATTACCAACTTCATTTGGAGAGGGAAGAAGGCCAGAATTAGCAGAGAACTCCTCAAGAAGAAGGACACAGTGGGAGGGTTTGCTTTATATGATTTTAGCACATATAATACTGCCACAGTGGCCAAAAATCATGGTATTGGCATGAGAGATACTCAGACCAATGGAAAACAACTGAAAATCCAGAACTAAAATTGCCAGAATACATACAACTGATCTTTGCTTAGGGTTCCCAAAATATTAAAGGGGAAACAGATGCCCTCTTCAACAAGTGGTGCTGGAAAAATGGATATTTACCTGTAGAAAAATGAAACAAGACCTTTATATCACTTCAAGGAGAAGAATAAACTTAAGGTGGATCACAGACCTTGAGGTAAAATTCCAAACTACTAAGGCTATCAATGAGGGAATTGGCACCGACCCAAAACTTTGGCACAAGGATGACCTAGGTTATCAAAAATAAGGAAGGACATAAACAGAGAGGAGGCACAAATTTACAAGTGGGATAAACTGAAGATAAAACACCATGTACACCGAAAGAATTCACCAAGAGAGTGATAAGAGAGCCCATGGACTGGGAAAACATTTTAGCAATGAAATATCAGACAAAGGCCTTATTACTAAAGTCTATAATACCCTGATAGCTTTCAAAGAGAACAAAACAAACTACCCACTGAAGAGGTGGGCAAAGGACCTGAACAGAAATTTCAAAGAGACAGAAATCCTATTGGCCAATAAATATATGAGAAAATGTTCCCATCATTAGCCATAAGAGAAATGCACATCAAAAACAACAATGAGATACCACCTAGCACCCTCAAAAATAGCTCACCTCCAAAAATTAGAAAGCCCAAATGTTGGAGGGACTGTGGGAGAACAGGAACTCTCATCCACTGCTGGTGGATCTGTAGGTATGAACAGCCACCATGGAAATCGATTTGGTGATATCTAAAACAGATGGAAATTGAGCTACCATATGTCCCAGCAATCCCCCCTACTGGGCAGATACCCAGAAGAGGCAAGAAACAAGCCACAGTTCAACATCTGTGCTCCAATATTCATGTCAGCACAGTTCACAATGGCAAGGAGTTGGAATCAATTCAAATTTCCATCAACTGATGAATGCATTAAAAAGCTGTGGTACATACATACAATGGAATACTTCACATCACTGAAAAGCAGTGATGAATGCTTGAAGCACGTCACTGCCTGAGAAGAACTGGAGGAAATTATGCTAAGTGAAGTAAGCCAAGCACAAGTGGACAGGTACACCATGAGTCTGCTGAGGTAAGTTTAAACAAAATGCAGAAGAGACATAGGGAAAAAGCTATTGTGTATAGAAATTCCTGGGGGGAGGCCCAGGTAGTATGGCAGGTGTCAGACCAAATCCACGGCTACATATGGTAGCCAACTGAGGGAGGGGGCGATGGAGATATGTAGAGTGGTAATGGGATACTAATCTGCCCACAGGGAGGGTATTGCTTTTATCTCCACATGGAAAGAGGGACCAAAATTAAATCCAGTGTTCCAGGATATGAATGCAGCGAGACAGCAGTGGAGGGGTCTCAAGGCCCAACCCCAATCCCAACTACGTGGACATCAACCTCTGACCCCAAGGGAATTTGCTTTGGAGGACAGTATTGAAATTCCAGCTTAGGGAGTGGAACATACCTGATCAGAGCACACAAGAACAAATGAAGGGGGAGGAAGAGAGAATGGAGTACATCCTGGCCCTCTGAGTCTTGAGGAGGATAGCCCCACTCAAAACAGCCAAGGCACAGAAAGGACCATGTGGCTGGCCCCACTATTAAGGTTGGCATTCCTTGTTGACCCAAGGCCCTACGGGGACACCAATGGAGAAACTTCATCTTAGGATGCCTTTTTTTTGGTATATGTTGTTATCTCTGCAGGTCTATGTAGAGAAGATAGACTGAAAGAACCATTTGAAGTAGAAAACAATGGGACTGATGGTTCTGGGGAGACATGGGAGATAGGGAGGTGAGAAAAAGGAGGTGGTGTTGATGAACTAACATTAAGTGATAAGGAAACATTAAGTGAATCAAAATAAGTGACAAGGTGGGTGTGAGTGGCCTGATAGGGATTGATTAAGAGTAATGTAACAGAGAAACTACTGAAACCAAACAAAGGCTGAGCAGGATATTGGACAAAAGGAAAGTAAAACGAAGTAGAAGAAAGAACTGGGGGCAAAGGGTATTTATAGAGGTCTAAATAAATGCACGGACATTGGTAAATATATTTATACATGATGATAGGGAAATAGATCTACATGCATATACTTACAGGGTTAGTATTAAAGCAGCAGATGGACATTGGACCTCCACTCAAGTACATCTTCAATGCAAGAACAGTTTGTTCTATTAAATTGGCATTTGGTGGTGCTCACCTTTCTGATGCAATCATAAATACAAATGTGTGCCTAAGCAAAAGTGATGAAGAAAGCTGACGGTGCCTGGCTGTCAAAGATATAGTGTCTGGGGTTTTAAAGTAAACAAGCAGTCATCTAGCTCAGAAGCAGCAAAGCCCACATGGAAGAAGCATAGCAGCCTGCGTGACCATGAAATGTCAATGGAATTAGCTATTGTGTATGAAAGAACAAAAATCATATCATTGCATGCCCACCTTCCTGATATGATCACTGAAGACAAAAGTGTGCATAAGCGAATGTGGTGAAGAAAGCTAATGGTGAATGACTTTCAAAAGATACAGCATCTGGAGTCTTAAATGTTTGAAATAAATAAGTGGCCATCTAGCTCAGAAGCAACAAAGCCCAAATGAAAGAAGCACACCAGCCTGTATGACCACAAGATGTTGCAGGGATCAGGTTTCAGGTATCAAAGAACTAAAAATCATAACATTGCGTCCTCACCTTCCTGATATGATCGCTGATGACAAATGTGTGGATAAGCAAATGTGGTCAAGAATGCTGATGGTGCTCAGCTATCCAAAGACGCAGCATCTGGGATCATAAAGGCTTGAAGATTATGTCCTTCCCTCCACCCCCCCAAAAGAAAACCATGCTTAAAAGGCTTGAAGATAAACTAGCAGCCATCTAGCTCAGAAGCAACAAATCCCACACAGAAGAAGCACACCAGCGTGCGTGACCATGAGATGTTGAAACGATCAGGTATCAGGCATCAAAGATGTAAAAATTATATCATTATAAATGAGGGAGAGTACAGATTGGGGACCCAAAGCTCATTGGTAGGTGAAGCTACATTTCCTTACAGAAGGGTCACAGGGAGGAGATGGATCAGTCAGGGTACAGTGTAGCAACAAAAAAATATGCAACTTTCCTCTTATTCTTAAATGCTTCCTTCCCCAACCCCCCGCAACCCCCTCTATCATGATCCCAATTCTACCTTACAAATCCAGCTAGACGAAGGGATGTACACTGGACCCAGAAACATGGGGAATTCAGGACAGATGACCCGTGATGAGAGTGGTGATACCAGGAGGGTGGAGGGAAGGTAGAGCAGAAAGGGGAAACCAACTGCAGGTATCTACACATAACCTCCTCTTTGGGATATGGACAACAGGGAAGTAGGTGAGGGGACACATTGGACAGCATATGACATGACAAAATAATGATGATTTGTAGGTTGTTAATGGTTCATGAGGAAGGGGGTTAGGTAGGGAGGGGGAATATGAGAAGCCTAAGTAGAAGGAAGATGTTATGGGAATGATTATGGCAATAAATGTACAGATGCATTCTGCATACAATACATGTATGTATTGATCATGATGAGAGTTGTATTAGCCTCCAATATAATGATTTACAAAAAAGAGTCACAGTCTTGTAATCCCACAGCAGTGGTTCTACCATGTACAATTAGGTTGCTATGTGTCTGAATCAACTCAATGGTAGTGAGTTTGTTTTTTTTTTGTTTCATTTAATTGCATCATTTAATTCATGTGTAATGTGATACCACTCTTAATCCATGCAAAGCACTCAATTGCCTTGTGTTGCAAAGCATCGTTCTATCTGAGTGACTCTCCACTCCCCACCATGGTAGAAAGCCTCACCAGGCAGTTATGGTTAGGAATGATATCAACTAGATACTCCTGGATAAAGGGTGGGCCAGAGCTCAACTTATCAGTTGTGTTACAGCCTGATGACACCTCTGTGGTGCCATATGTCTTTTTTAGTATAACAGCGAGAGATGAGAAGAGTGGAATTCTTTTGGGGCTTACAACTGACTTATCAAACTCCTGTTGCTTTGCCTGTCAATTCAACAGTCATGAACTAACTAGTAATGGTGAATTCATTTGACCATTTTTGGACCTCTGCATCCACAGTCTGTGATCCATAATGCTTCATCATCCTGCTTCCATGAGTCAAAAGCCTGCCTTGAACCAGACTACAGATCTTCAAGTCATTATTTAATAGAAATCTTTTGGTAGACAACTCATGAACGCATTACTGGTTTTGTTTCTTCAGAGAAACAGCACAGGGCCCAAACTCCAAAACTGTTACATATAATCCAACTATAGAAACACATCCTATATCAGAGGATAACTTGTCCATAATGGGCTTTTCAGTACCTACGACTTTTCTGAAGCAGCACTCCAGACCTTTCTTCTACAGTTTCTCAGGGTGGACTCAGCTTGTATATAACCTTTGGATTAGTAACTTTTGGTTTAGCAGCTGAGTGCTGAACAGGCTGCTCCACTCAGGCTCCTGTGCTGTTTGTTTTGGCTTTGTTTCCTTGTGCATCTTAGGATTTTCGTGGGTATTGATTGAATGAGTGAGATCACAAATAGAAGGCGTAGATAGAAATCAGCACCGGTATTCCTTCTAGCTGTTATTGTCAGCTTTCAATGTGATGAGCTGTACTTTTATCTCTTTGACCATTTGTGACCAGTTTCCACATAGGATTAAAATTAGTTAACTTGATAGGCTTGTGGAGCATAATATAGGACAGTTAAAATACCACACAAATGCTAAATAATAAAGTGACAGGCACAATATGTCAGGGGATGTGTGGCAATACAACTATGCCTGTAAAACATTTACTGTATTTTGTCTCTAAGATGTACAACAACAACAACCCACCAAATGCTGGCATCTGTGCTTATTTCCTCCCTGGCCCTCAATATTTGGAATCCTTTCAATGTTCAATGCTCAAAAATGAAATAAATATTTTTACTTTGGTATATCCTTATTTTAACATCGGAGGTGGTACCAGCCAAAATTGCAGGGTTGCTCTCACCATGTGACTGTCCTCCCACGACCTAGTGTATTTACAAGTGAGAACTGACAACAGCAGCATCCAAGGCAGCTTGAGGGAGAGGATGTAGGGTAAGAGGCCTGGGAAACTGCACCTCAGGTCTAAGTGCAGAAAACTTAAGAAGAGTTGTGTTTATCAACCAGATGTCAATTTGGACTTGTGATGAACTCACATGTGTGAGAGTAGAATAGTGCTTCATAGGGTTGTCAATGGCTGGCTTATCAGGGTCCCCAGAGTATCTGAGGAGTGCTTGGCAGTGCAGATTATTAAGGTGCTTAGCTACTACACCCAGGTTTGGTTGAGAGGCACCGCAGAAAAAGGCCTGGTTATCTACTAATAAAAGTATATTGAAAACACAATGAGTAGACCAGTCTACTCTTAACACATAGCATGGTTGCCATGAATCAGGGTTCGCTAGAGGACAACTATTACATGTGGACAATTTTGTTACATGAAACTCAGGGATCAGATTAGAAGTTATGTTTTGGCTCTGATGTCTTGAAACACCAGGGGGCACTACTGCTGTCTTTTGTTCTGGTGGCTGCCATCCTGTGTCAGGGACATTTCAGAAACTGATTTTGTAGGGAATGCATGGAGCAGGATGTAGATCAGAACAGAAATGGACAGAAGACATGGAGAGAAGGATATTTATTATTTATCACATCTTTGGAATGACCCTAATCATGGAGTCCTGATCATGGTTTGATATTACTAAGCTAAATGGTAAGATACCACCTATTGCCATAGAATTGATTCTGAGTGACAGGAACCATGTCATTAGAATTTCTGAGGCTAAAAGTCTTTATGAACGTTGACAACCTCAATTTTCTCCCATATCGTGGCCAATGGGTTAGTAGTCAAATCCTTACCAGACAATGACACCAGGACACCAAAATGATTTAGAGAAATAATTTAGTTAGAAATTAAAAATAGAATAAACAGTGGGCTTGTCAAAATCTTAAATGCAAAGAAAAAAATAGAAAAGTTACAAATAGATCAAAGGTAAATCTAAAAATATTAAAGCATATAGTTTGTCATGTTTTCTTCAATAAAATATTGTGAATTTGGCAAGATTTTGTGTTTCAGATAATTAGTTTTGTATTTAATCACTTAAACTACTTATTTCTCTCAATAGTTCCATGTACTTCCCTTTGATTCCTCCTTCCCCACTTGTGGAATCTTTTTTCTTTTCAAGAAGAGTGGTGTGAATTGTCCAACTCGTTAGCATTCTTTTGGTATCTGGGGTATGTATACCTGCTTATAGCAGTTAGAGGATATTTTTTTTTCAGTTAGAGGATATTTTTATCTTCTGTATTAATTGGCTTCTTGAAGAGATGGTGAATAATATAATTTATCAGCTTTCCCTTTTCTCATTGTTGGCGATAAGTTCAGAAGCAAATACGCAAGTAAATATTTTAAAGAATAATAAATCTATTTTTGTCATATCACTGACTTCATCTTATATCTTGCTTATATGCCTTATATTACTCTTTTTCATCCTCTCCTCTGGAAGAAAGACTGGGTTTCTTTCTCGACTTCATTCCAGTGAGTTTGGTTTTGGGTTTTGTTATCTTGCTGTTTGTATTCTCTTGGAAATTTCTCTAGAGACTTTCTGAAATAAAGAAACATAGGTGTATGATTAATAGAATGATAATGGATAATACATTGCTAAGTGCCAAGAGTCAACAGAATTGCTCCTGTCTGTATGCTGTTTGCAAGCAAATGATGGACTTACTAGGAACTGTGCCCTAAAAAGAGAATCTTTTTAATCTGAAGTTTTAGGAGTAGCGTTATCTAAGAATAAACCCAAGGGAAGTAGGAATGCTTGATTCTACTATTAACTTTGTAGTTTTACTCTTGGCTTTGCGTGGCCTTAGGCAAGATGGATCAGTCTCTCTAAGCATCAATTTTTCATTAGTGAAAGGTAAATTCATCTTGGATCATGTAAAGGGATGAAAGACAAGTTGTGCTATATTAGACTATTGTGTAGGTCTAGGTAGACTAGAGAAACAAATTCACAGAAACTTATATGTATGTAAGAGAGAGTTTTATATAAAACCTAAGTGTTCATTTAGAAAGTATCCCAATTCAGTCCAGTCCAGTCCAAATCCATAAGTTTGATATTAGGCCATAAGTCCAACACCGATCTACAAAGTCCTCCTCAAACTCGCAAAGCACATACAATGTTGCCAGATGCAGGAGGAAAGCCAAATTAGTGAGCATATAAGCATCTCAGCACTGGAAGGGATCTCCATGCGGCCGTTTCAGCACTCAGGGCTGCATCAAGGTAGGTCCATGTGGCTTATTCTCAGGGATATCTTGCAGGAAGTTAGTCTTGCCAATGAGGCAAAGAACTAGCTTTGACAGGCTCACAACGGTCCTACCATCGGAGAACAAGAAACCAGAGAACAAGAAAGGCGAGACGCACCATTACCAAGTCATTTATCTCTCTGCCCTCCAATTAATCCCACATGTGTTTATTGGCTAAGTTGGCACCATAAATCTTAACCATCACAACTATTGCTATATAGAATATGATTATAATATTACTACCAGCAAAAAGGTCTATATAAGTCATATTATTAAGAACAGAAGACACATTTTCAACAAGAAAGTGCCACACCAATGACATTGCAATTAGTGAAGAAGCTGTCTTCATGTTAAATTCTGTTTTCGACAGTGTTGTTCAAACAAACATTTATAATTGTGTTCTTAGTGTAGTATATATGCATGTATGTGCAAGTATGTATGTATGTATATTATACAAAGATAAATCTCTGAGTTTCAATACTAGATGAAGGAAGTAGAATAGATTAAAATTGGCATAGTATTCATAGATCACTTAAGAAAATTTTAGAACCAGTTAGAACTTGGCATTTGCATTGAAACTATCATCCCAAATATGGCCTTATTAATTATTGGTTAGTATATTCATTATAATTCATATGAAGAGGCACACTACTTAGTAAAATTGGTGGTAAGATTATTTGAGGATACATAGAGCAGCATGGAATCAGAAGTTGAAGAGAGAAGCATGAGTCTTGATGATTATCTGTAGGTCCAATGATTTCATGGAAAATCATAGTCTGGAGCCAATTGAACCTAGTGGGTTCTGGAGACAGGTAGACCTGTGTGTCTGTTTACACCGTGTCATGGAGACACGTAGACCTGTGTGTCTGCTTACACAGTGTCCTTACGAAAGAAGGACATAGGAACAACAGCCATGTTGAAAGAAGAGAAAATATGCAGAAGGTTGTTAGTCTAGTGCAGGTCAATAGTTGAAATCAATGTTGCTGTTGGTTGACTTGCATCTCTTCTGAGTTGTGGCCATCTCATGTACAACAGAACCAAACATTGCCTGGTCCTTGATATAATTAAATACATTGTACACATTACACATCTTGAGTGTTTTCTAATCTTGAAAGTTCTCTTCTAGAAATACATTGAAAAAAGTTATGCTGTGAACATGCTTTTTGTTGGATGTTTGGGAGAATTAGTTTGCCAGGTTTTTCTTTCCAGTACATCTTAGTCTGGAAGCTTTGTTGAAACAAGTCCACCATTATGGCCATTGCTGAAATGCTGGTGGCCCAGCTCCAGTGTCTTGGCAACGTGCCAACCACAGTAGTAACTGCCGCGTGACATGTGGTTAATAGAGAAATTCAATAGAGGCAATAAATAGAACTGATCAACCCAGGTGGCATCTATGGAATTGATTTTGTTTGAGTTTGTCTCATCTGCCTTCTTCACTCACTTTCATGAGGTTAATACTACACTTTATAAGTGTGTATGGTAACTGACACAGAATTCCACATTCTATTTCTTCTTGAGGCAACATTTCAGATGCTACCATGTAAGCAAGGGCGTGAAAATATCAGCTTTATATCCCTCTCTTTTTTGTTTTGATTTCCTAAACTATCTGCCATTTGATAGTGAAACAAGTTAACTAGGTACTAGAATACACAATTTACTCAAGGCATTTGTGCAAGATATTATATTAGATATCTGAGCTTCTTCCTTTGTTTTCTTTCAACCTGGCGGTGGAGGTCTACTAAAATCTATGTGAAAAATCTGAGTTTCAGAGAATTCCAGGAACTTACCTATTATCATTTTCTTTTTAAGTAGGAGAGCACATTTTCAAGGCAAAATCTGACCACCTTCGTAGATTGGGGTCTTTCCACTGTGCTGCCTCATTTATGGGAACTGAAGAAATCAGTCTTTTTGCTATGATAAATCTGTCATGTAACATCAACTTAGAAACAAACAAACACACAACTTGCATTGTGAATTAAGTGAGACTTTATATTTCAGATCATCAAATTTGTGTTCAGCTAGTTAAACCACTTATCAAATCTCCTAATAACTGCCCTTCTCCCCTTTTCACCCAAGTAGCACCTGTCTATCCTCCTCTTGTGTGTCTTGTGTCTATCCTCCTCTCCCGTCCCATTCCACCCCTGGTGGCCATCAAAGTCTGTTTCTTTGGTAAGAAAAATTTTGTCTTATTGGTTCCTTTTACAACAGAGGTTTCACGCAATATTTGTCCTTTTGTGATTGACTAATTTCACTCAGCATACTATTCTTCAGGTCCATTCCTGCTATGAGGTTCTTCCCAGTTTCATCATTACTCTTTAAGGATGTAATGGATCTTAATACTTTAGGAATATACCCAGCAAAGGGTTTCTGGATTATATGGCATTTTTATTCCCAGTTGCTTGAGGGCGAACCACATTGATTTCCACAGTGGTTGCACATTTTAATAATCTTATCAGCTGTGAAGGAGGGTTCCAATCTCTTCGTATCCTTTCCCAATATTTGCTTTTCCTTCCTTCCTTCTTTCCTTCCTTCCTTCCTTCCTTCCTTCCTTCCTTCCTTCCTTCCTTCCCTTGGCTGTCAATGCTAGTGTAAGGTGGCAACTTGTCTTTGTTTTGATTTGCACCTCTTGAATAATCAGGAGTATTTCTTTATCTGCTTGTGGGATGCCTGGATGTCTTCTTTGTTGAGCTGTGTCTTCATGTTCTCTGCCATTTTCTGAATTGGGTTATTATTTGTCTTGTTTTGTTGTTGAGATATTGTAGTTTTAAAAATAGATTTTAAAGATTGATAGCTTCTTTTATGTATCAAGTTTTTTTTTGATAGGCTGTGGGCTACCTTTTTATGGTTAATGAAGTCTATGGATGAACATAGGCATCTTACTTTTAAAAGGACCTGGCTATCGACTTTGTCTCTGCTGTTTGCATGTTTTTCATTATATTTGGTAGTGTGTTTATGCCTTCTATCAGGGCACTTAGGTTTTTCTGTATTTTCTAATTGATGTTATTTATAGTTCTAGGATTTACATTGAATTCTTTCATCAAAGTTCTGTTCATCTTTCTATATGGGGTTAGGTATACATGTCATACCGGCTTTTGATAATTTCAGTTAGCATTCCAACTATGCACCACTGTGGAAAGTGAAGACCAATGCTTTGAGGACAAAGCTTCTCAGAATGTGGTCCACTTCAGTCTTATCTGGACTCTTCATGTAAAAATCCATAATTATGGTACAGCTGCATCTCTATAGCATCCATATATTTAGTAACTGGTCATGTATTTGTGTTATTAATAAGCTCACCTTAGGATTATTATCCATGCTAAATCATTATTTTGATGTGTAGAATCAAACTCATTTTAATCTTTGTAGGGAGGATGAGAAAGGTTGAAAGTAAGAAGTACTGCACTTTTCGTAGTGGTTTATCAGGTCAACTAATTGAAAACTTTGGAGATGAGGGGATGACCTTGATACTAGAAAAAAGTAGAAGAAAACAATGAACAGAAACATGCTTCTGAGACAAATTTTCCCTTTTATGATTTTGGCCGCAGGCAGTGGGTGTATGTGTGTATGAGCTGCTGAGTGAACTTATTTGGAATTTAAACCTTTAGTAACTTTTGGGCTAAGAACTATATTCCCAAATGAAATAACTCTGTTATTATTTTTAATTCCCCCTGCCCAAATACCCTAAGGCATTGAGCTGCTGATATAGCAATCTGGGTGTTCATACATTTCCAGAACCAAAGCAGCCTCTCTTTTATCCTTCACACCACAAAAAAATGTGTTAGATAAGTTGA